>VWYK01030620.1:0-13814 GCA_013399775.1 Semnornis frantzii | reverse complement strand
GAGAAGGCAAAAAGCTAGAGAGTCTGAGACTCTCCAAGCCTGTATCTTACCTATGTTTGTGTTCTTATTCTTACACATCTCAGCAAGCCTATGAGTGAAGCAGACATCACCATTGTTTTCCTTTCACAGCCTATAATATTGTATTCCAATTAGCCTCAAGCCAGCACATGGGAAACCATCTAAACTATCAAGGTTTTATCTTTTCTCTCTCTCCTTAGCTTTTGGGATTGAGTAAACAAGGTTTTGGGTTTTGGTTGGTTTTGGTATTTTTTCCCTCTTACAAATCTTCCTGAGTAAAGGATGGGAGTTCAATAGCCTTATGTCAACCAAAGAAGCTGTCCTTGCCCTGCTTTTCAAACTCACTGCTGGCAGTTTGGATGAGATGAATTAGTTTCTCTCCCAACCCCTTTTGTTGTTGTTTTGGGGAGTTTTTTTGCCTTATATTAAACTCACTAAAATAGCTCCATGCCATTTCCAGACAGTTTTGTTGATTTCAGGGAAAACTGAACCAAGAGGCCTTGGTGAAGTTGTTGAGAACAAGATAGGTGAAAGTAAGCCTTTAAAAGGAGTCTTGCAGTGGTGAAGTAGGAATAGATTTAGTTATACATTGTAGCTGACTGATCATAAAATTATGTTCCAGAAGTTTAATTAGCCAGTTGATATTAGTCTATTGATATATGCATCCTTAGGAAGGATTAGGGAAGATTCCATAGCCTCTGTTTTTCTGGAGTGTGTCTCCTTACCTGCCTTAAGTTACACAGAAAATGTTAAATTTTACCAGTTTGCTTTTTATTCTGAGATCCTTACTTGTAGAAGTCAGGTGTTTGGAATGCTAATGCAGTACATCAGATCTTAAGAGCATTTAATTTTTAAGATGCTATGTGATAAGAGTGAGGAGTTGGCTATTTTTTGTTTTTTCTTGTTAGGATTTTTAATAGCACAGGATGCTTCTGAACGAGCAGCTCTTCTTCACTCAGGAGTCCTCTCTGATGGGCAGTTCTATTCTCCTCCTGAATCTGTGGCAGGTAGGTCTCTTTACACAGTGAATTCCTTTTTTTTTTTTTTGGTATTTACACTAAAATCCTGCATGTTTTGTTCCCCCTTCAGAAGGTAAATTGAAGGAAAGGTAAAAAATATTTTTTTCTTGTAAAATGAAAATTGTGCATTACAATCTAAACCCAAAGATTCTTATTTATTCAGTTATTAAGTTTAGTAACTACTTGTCAGTACACATAGTTACTGAGGCATAAGATGGGCCCCAGAGGCATCAAAACCAAGGTTAAGTCTGAAATAAAAGGGTTCCACAACTGAATGGAGGCAGTTAATTTTTCCTGCTCTTGATGATCTTTATGGGTCACTCATAGAATCATAGAATGGTAAGGTTGGAAGGGACCTCAAGGATCATCCAGTTCCAACCCCCTGCCACAGGGCAACCCCTCCCACTAGCACAGGTCACTCAAGGCCTCATCCAGCCTGGCCTTCAACACCTCCAGGGAGGGAGCACCCACAACCTCCCTGGGCAACCCTCACTGCAAACAACTTCCTCCTAACATCCACTTCCAATCTCCCCTCTTCCACTTCAAACCCATTGCCCCTTGTCCTGGCATTCCCAGACCTTGTCAATAGTCCCTCCCCAGCCTTCCTGTAGGCCCCCTTCAGATACTGGAAACTACTCCAAGTTCTCCTCACAGCCTTCTCTTCTGCAGGCTGCAGAGCCCCAACTCTCTCAGCCTGCCTACATAGCAGAGCTGCTGCAGCCCTCTCAGCATCTTCATGGGCTTCCTCTGGACCCACTCCAAGAGTTCCATGTCCTTCCTGTGCTGGGGGCTCCAGAACTGCACACAGGACTCCTGTGATGTTACCTGCAAACAGTAGTGCTTGTGCAGAGTGCACTCTTTGATCCAGCCTCAGCTTGGAGATTTACAGCATCATAGAACAGACAGTGAACCTGAAACTGCTCTGAATCAAGGTGAAAATTCAAACAGGCTCTTTGCCATTCCCATAACAAAAAGGAAAAACCTTCTCTTTATAACCAAGGTGGCCGTGTGTTAAACTGAGGGCAAATGTTAATGACACCTCTGCTGGTGTAACAGATGTTTCCCTGCAACACAGAAGTGAGGGGGAAATAGTACACAAAAAAAATCTGGGTTGAGATAGAATTGAGATATCAAATGAGATAATAATAATGCAGAGCACAGTTACCTGAGCCTATCTGGAGAAAAAGCACAGCAGAAAGCAACTGCAAGCAGAAGCAAGTGAGGTGAAAACCCAAGCCAGGGAACTGAAGTGGGTAGATTGAGACTGGATGTTAGGAAGAAGTTGTTCACCATGAGGGTGGTGAGACCCTGGGATGGGTTGCCCAGGGAGGCGGTGGAAGCCCCCTTCCTGGCGGGGTTTAAGGCCAGGTTGGCTGAGGCTCTGGCCAGCCTGATCTAGTGTGAGGTGTCCCTGCCCATGGCAGGGGGGTTGGAACTGGATGGTCCTTGTGGTCCCTTCCAACCCTGACTGATTCTATGATTGTATTCTGACTACTCCCCCATCCCTCTCTGTCCTGCTGCCATCTCAGGGGAAGAGCCAACACCCAAAACCCCAGAACCCAAAAGCAGCAATGGGAACAGGAAGCCTCTCGCATTAGAAGCTGAACTCCAAGCCCCATAATACTTTGCTGCAGGCAGCACTTTCATTTTTGAAGCCAGCATGAGGCAGGATGCTTTGGAATAACAGCAGCAAATACACCAAGACACATCTTAACCTCTCTCAGGTGCTTTGTTCTGGCTGAAGTGTGAGTGTGCTGGTTTGAGCTAATTGGAATATCTATTAAATCTATTCAAATATTCCAATTAGCTCAAACCAGCACAGTGAGACAAATCCTGCAGGATTTAAGAATGTGTTTGCAGGCATTTCTTTACAGGATGAGTGGATTGGAGTTGTTGGAGGATGCAGTATGAACCCCACATCCTTGTCAGGCTTTCCATGTCCCCACATCCATGTCAGGCTTTCTACCCTAAAATGCAAATATAGCTGTGCTGTATTATTCAATCTCTTGAAAATATGAATATCTGTTAATTGCTATAGATTTGTTCTCAGGCACCATGGGGTTATATATTTTTCAGTCTAATGTCTGTCTCTGATTGCTGAGCACCTTAGCATAATGAATGACCCAGAGCTCCATCTAGGGACGATAAATCACTAAGACAAAGTGAAGTCTAAACGATTCAAAGTGAAAATGTGTTTTAGTTTAAAGCTGTGAGGCTGCCTTGAGGAATGATGGCTGGAAGTGTCACACTGGCATTATTTTGGCAGTGCAATCTACAGCATGAGAGGAAGTGCAAGTGGAGCTGACATGTTTTCCTGAACGTGTTTTCCATTGTGTTCAGCTGATCAAATGGCTTCTTGTCACCTCAATTTCTGCAACAGCTCATGTGACTTCTCCCAGTCTGCCCTAGCTGCTGAGTCAGTTTGTTTAAGTGCACCCTTTGTGGGTGTGAAAAGCAAAAGATGCAGTCAGATGAGTATATTGGAAGCAAAACATGCATGGTTAGTCACAGCAGTTTTACTGTTCAGTGAAGTGCAGTAAAAACAGCTCACCAATAAAAATCATAGAATGGTAAGGTTGGAAGGGACCTCAAGGATCAGCCAGTTCCAACCCCCTGCCATAGGCAGGGACACCTCCCACTAGTACAGGTCACTGTTTAAAAAAAAAAAATCCTTCAAGATGAAACAGTCTAAAACTGGATTTAAACTGGAAGAAAGGAGATTTAAAATAGATATTAGGAAGAAGTTCTTTATAGTGAGGGTGGTGAGACACTGGCACAGATTGCCCAGGGAGGCTGTGGCTGCTCCCTCCCTGCAGGTGTTGAAGGCCAGGTTGGAGGCCTTGAGTGACCTGTACTAGTGGGAGGTGTCCCTGCCTATGGCAGGGGGTTGGAACTGGTTGAGCTTTGAGGTCACTGCCAACCTTACCATTCTATGATTCTAAAAAATCTAAACTAAAAACTAACTGTTTTTATGGGAACTAGTTGCTTCGGATTGCCTTTTGATAAGCCATTAGCAGTGGCTGCTCTCTCCTTTTCTTTCCCCTCCTTTTTCTCTCAACTGATCTAAAAGCTTTCTTGCCTTCCTTGTCAGGATCTGATGAAGACTCTGAAGAAAAACAAGACAGTGAAAAACCAGTTGTATAGCAAACAGGAGAAAGCAGGTAAGCTCCTTTCCATAGAACCTGAGTATTCCTAAACTACCTCTTTCTTCATAGTTCCTCCCCAAGTTATTTGAAGCGTGAGTTAACTCTTAGGACTTAACAATCTTTGAACCCCATCTGTCTGCTTTAGGAACCTCCAAGCAGGCTCTTGAGAGCCTGTTGTTGGGGTGAGTTCTGGTTAACCTGGGTCTAGCAGTGCTCTGTTCTGGTGTACAGAGTAAAAGGCTGCAGAGTCAGGATTTATTTGTGTATTTGCTCCAGCATTCGTTTGTAGGCTGGCCTGGAAAGGACAGTGGTGACTCAGATGTGCAATAGCTCATTTTGGGCAAGTGGCAAGAGCTGTTTCTTTGGAGATGGTAATGCAAGAGTGCCGGAAAGAGATTTTCTAGTTTAGGTCTAGCACAAATACACTCATCTTGAAGACTACATGGGCAGGTCTGCTTTGATATTTCTTCTCAGTCTGTTTAATGCTACAAACAGGTTATGCAGGAGCAGCTGCATCTTGAGGTCTTTATACTGCACTTTGGTTACATAGGAGAGAAGATTTCTGTATTCTGGAAATTACTGCAGTTATTTTTGGAGTTACCTTGCCCTGTGTTTTCACTTCATCACACAGAGCAAAGCTTAAGCTAGAGGAGGCATTATGTTCTTAGGAAGCTGAAACTTCTGAGCTGAAATCTTCTAGTGCATGTCTGGAAGAGTAGATGACTTCTTTTCAGCCTCCCTGTTTTTGTTCTGTTCTCTTGACTTGCATCTTCATCATGACTTGTGTGATCTGTTCCAGGAGGAAAATCTCTGAGGGAAGTTGTTGGGGTTCAGAAACTGGCAGCAGAGTTTGTGGCTGACTTGCTGGTGGAGCTGCTGAGATGAGAATTTCCTCATTAGAAAGCAAAGGGAACGGTTCCCATCTACTGTAATACCTCATAAAGATGTACCTTGTTGACATATGTATATTAGATTGCCTCCCAGGTGGTATGAAAATATTTGTCCATGATGTATTTTATTATTCAGTGATTCCTGAAGTTGATCTTCTAATGACTAGGTAATTACTGAAAGTGTTGTCTTGTGTACCTAATCAAAAGACTGCTAATATAATGAAGTAAAACTTCTCAGTGGTGGAAGTATATTTAATGATTGTTGGGACTCACTAGGTAAAACTATTTTATGTTGCTGCAAATTTTGTCATTAGTTTTATGTTTACTTTTTTTTTAACTCCATGCAATTTCTTTTTTTTTTTTTAATGGTTATGTTCACTTTCTAAAATAAAAAGTGTTAAAACATAGGTAATGGATTATGATTATGTCTTGCTTTTATTGACTGGAAGTCACAGAATCATTGAAGCAGTCAAGGTTGGAAGGGACCACAAGGATCATCTAGTTCCAACCCCCACCTTGCCATGGTCAGGGACACCCTACTCTAGATCAGGCTGGCCAGAGCCTCATCCAGCCTGGCCTTGACCACCTNCAGAGCCTCATCCAGCCTGGCCTTGACCACCTCCCTGGGCAATCCATTCCAGGGTCTCACCATTCTTCATGGTGAAGAACTTCCTCCTCACATCCAGCCTGAATCTCCCCACCTCCATGTGGACCTCTTATTTGTGGGGTAAAGAGGGTTCCAGATGGCACAGAGTTTATGCTGAGTGGGTTATAGTGCTGTTTGGCTGCAGGTATGAATGCAGTGGAGGTGGAACATCATGTCACAGGATTATAAAATGATCTGAGTTGGAAAGGACCTCCAAAGCTCATCCAGTCCAACCCCTTCTGCAGTCAGCAGGGGCATCCTCAACTCGATCAGGTTGCCCAGAGCCCTGTTGAGCCTTACCTTGAATATCTCCAGGGATGGGGCCTCAACCACCTCCCAGGGCAACCTGTCTTTGTTGCATGCATGGCATCAAAGTGATGCAAGGAGCTTTTGGAAGTAACTTAGTCCCCACTCCAGTGGGTTTTCTTCAGATTGAAGGAGAAAACTGGGGTAAGGTAGCCTTTGCAAGCACCTGTGTTACCCTAGTGGTGAAGGGAAGGTAGCAGTTGGTCAGTTTAGGTGTGCAGGTGTAAGGTATGTATTTTCAGATACAGATATTCAGTACTGCTTGATCCAAAATGTTAGGTTATCACCCAATTCCTACCTAACAGGAAGGTTAAAGTCTCCTTCTCTGGAGACTTTCTGCCTGGATGTGTTCCTGAGCAAACTACCCTAGGGGATCCTGTCTTGGCAGGGAGGTTGGACTCAAGCTCTGGAGGTCCCTTCCAACCTCTAATAAAGTTCTTTGATTCTGTGAAGTGTTTTCCTTACAGAGCCATTAATATTTGGTCTACAGGTTGCTAAGAAAACCTAACTACTGATCTATTCCTCACATGTTCACTTGTGTGCATGTTTTATAGTGCTTTGCAGTATTTCCATTGCTGTGGAACCCAGGCAGGGCAAGCAGAAGGCAGGATGGGCTGTGGTCTGCCTCTTCCAGTCACAGCCTCTCCATGAAGCAGAAGTGAACTGTTGCAGTTTGCAGGATTTTTCCACTAAAAGCACAAACCAAAAGCCACTTCTCAAAGCATGAAACTGTAGCTTGGCTTCCCCTTACTCAGTTTCAGCAAATCAAAACACGAGCAGCAGGGGTTTGTTAAACCACTGCAGCTGTGAAACTCCCAGCCAGGAACTTCAAGGGCTCTGGAAATGGCAGATGGAAACCTGTGTTCAGTGCTGTTCAGGGCTGTGGATGCAGCATTTCGTTTCTCTTTTCAGGCTTTGTGTCCCAGACCTGGCAAGTGGGCTGGGAGGTGATTTAGTGAAAGTGGGCTTGAGTCATGGTCACTTGTTGAGGTGTCCTGTTGGTGTTGAGGCTACAGCACCAAATAAAGACTATTTGTGGGGCAAGGAAGAGATGGAGACAAAGGTGATGCTGTTGAAGTCTGCAAGAGCCACCTTTAAAGAAGTGTTTTGGGAATACCTTCACAGCTATTCTCTTTCACTTTAGTTCCCATCAAGCCTTAACACCTGCCTTCCTGCTTCGAGTGACAGTTGTGTAAGTGTGTGAGTAAAACCATAGGCAGTCTCTCTTCCTAAGCATCTCAAGGATGGTTTTCTTTCTTCAGGACAAAGACATAACCAGACACACCTTGACCAGCCTCCTAGAAAATGCTGCCTGCTTTTGTTTCTAGCACAGATAAGGGAGACAGTTCATGAAAAAGCCAGTGGTACTGGACTGATGACTTGTGACATTCTGACAGCAGGTTGGCTTGCCTTGCACTTAAAACAGCCTTACCCCTGTACCCATGTACCCCTGGCATGTACTGTCCCAGGACAGATTGGAGACCATGCACTAACTGCAGCTCTGCTTTACAGTGAAAGTCATGTGTGTGTGTGCTCATTTGCAAGGTCAGAGGATTCCTGGCTTCATTTTCAGTCTCCTTGATTAAGAGGGAAGGGATTTGCCACATTTCAGCAAGGAGTCTGAAATACTGCAAGACTTAGCTCCTGCAGTAATAGATCTTTTCTGTGCTTTCACATTGCAGGCACTGTCACACAGTAGTTCTTGAAACAAAAGGAGTTAGCTTGTTTCTTGAAAGCACTGAGGTGAAAGGTGAGTGCTTTAGCTAAGTTAAAGCTCTGTCCCTTTTTGCAATTACTCAATCCAATTAATGTTCTTCAGTAGAACTTGTGTGTTGTTAGCTTATTGCTTGATAGCAAAACTCAAAGCAGCAGTGCAGACTTTGTCTCAGTTGGGTTCAGACATAGCTAAAACAATTCCTTTTATTTTTTGATCAAAAGAAGAAAAATAGACCACTTGCTCTCTTGTTAGCATGATGCTAAAAGTCCCTCTTTTCCTTTGCTCCATCAGGATTGCAGCTTTATCCTTCAGTCAATGAATGGGTTTTTGATGTGCACCAGTCTGCAACAACTACTTGGTTAACACCTCTCAAAGACTTTATACAGGTCAGGCAGGTTAGCAAGCTGCAAAATGTTGCCATCCTCTGCAAAGTGTTTAGGAGGTAAAAGGTAAGTCCTAAAAGCTTTGTAAAGCACATGTTCCACAGTCCATTTCCATGTTGTTGAACCAGAGTCAGCCTCTTCATTCTGAAATGCAGGGGATAAAAAAGGCAAACTGAAATTCTCTTGTAGTAGAGGACAATAAATAGAATACTTCAGAATACTCAAGCCACCTTTTGTCAGAATCCCACCACACTGCCACTTGGTTCATTTCACTGGCATTAGAGTTGAGACTAGAAGTCTGTCATTGAAACAGGAGTTGCCTGGGTGTTGGTTGGTTGTTCATACAACTGGTTAGTGACATCCCCCCTCATACCTGAGAGCTTGTGGAGTTGGCCTCATCTATTATATATTGCTTTCTAATGGAGTAGAACATAGCTAATTCTTTGCTCAGGCTTTCAAAACACTCCTTTTCTTCATCCCAGTTTACCTGTAACAAGAAAAAAAAGTACTTTACTAGGACAGCAGTCAGAGACTGAGAGAGATTCTCATGGAAAAAAAAACAACCATGAAAATGTCTTTGTGTTTTTCTTTATCAGTACAAGATACAAAAAAGAACTTGGAGGCAAAGCACAACTGATCAATAACCACAGCAGAAGTGGCTAGAGCACAGTAAAAGTACATTTAACCAACTCCAGCCTTGCCTTTGCAGCTTCTGATGAACTTGATTGAATTAATTCATTCCTACATCCAAGGAGAAGTGAATGAATGAAATGATGAAGAGAGATACCTCGGTGGCCAAGCGAAGGATGAACATAGGCAGGCCTTCCAGTGGTGGGACGTAGTTTTCTATCAGAAGTGGCAACCCAATAAGGTTTCCTTCCTGCAAGCCAACATTGCTGCTTCAGTTTAAAACAAAAAAAAAGTGTTCTTTCTTGCAGAAAGTGCACCAGAGCTGACCTGCTGCAAGACTGATTCTTACCAAGCTTAGAGAGGTTAGAGCTATCTGAAATCACAAGGTTTTAAAGCCTGATGCCAGGCAGGCATTGCAGGAAGAGGGTTAGTGGTGGTGGTGAACTTCACAAGGCCTAGATTTAAGCTACTCAGCTTACAAAGACTGAACTTAATTTCTTCCTCTACCTCTAGACAGACTACACTTGCTAGGGGAACATCAAAGTGAAGTGCCTGGGTTCCATGACCCTTGATAAAGCTGTTCAGTTTTGTACAAGGGATGCATTAGGCCACACACAGAGAAGATGCAGAGGTGGTGATGCTGTAAGGCCTCCTTGCCTGGCTAGAGAACTGGCTAAGCTGCATACCTTGGTTGGTAAGAGACTTGCATTCCAGTTGTGGAAGCAATGACTGCTTCATTAGGTACCTAAACAAAGTGTTCTGTGTGGCAACCTTCTGAAAGCAGCATGAGTTCTGAGCATTTTTAATGGAAGGGGTAAGCCAGCTCAGTCTTGCTGGAGCTAGTTCTTAGTGGCTGTAAGCACTGCAAGCAACCCACTGCAGTTGTGTTACCAAAATGTAGGAACATTTAGCTTGGAAAAGACTTCTAAAAATCAGTGAGTCCAACTGTAAATGTAACCCAGCCAAGGCACCATTCAGTTCCTGTTATAAGCAGTAGCAGCAGTCACCTTATCAATTTCAAGAGAAAAATAATCTTTCAACATTTCAGTCTTCTTTTTCAGAAACTCCACAATGTACTCAGCAAGTCCTTCTTTTGGACCATCTTCTTCTGTCCAGCCACTCTCAGGATCCTCTAAAGCAAGCATTGAAAGCTCATATAAAGGAGCAGGCTCCTAAAAATGGAGGCAGCAGAATTGCTGTTAATGATCAATGTGCTCTACTGGAAAGCAGTAGCTTCTTCTATAAACTAATTGTAATGTGCCATTTCTGGCCTGCAAACAGTTCAGCTTATCATGACCAGTCTAAAAAGTATCAAGTTTCTTTCTGCTGTCATTCTGTGCAGGCCATAGTCCTGCAAAGTGCTGTGACCTCTGCAGGATGAACACTAGCAACTGACACTGACAGATTTTGTATTCAAATGAATTATTTGTCCCCATGTAACCAGCACCAGCAAACCTCTGAGCATCTCAAACCTATGCTAACAGCAGGCAGTCAGGCTGACAACTTAGCTACAGAGTTACTGAGTTCTCTACATTCTGTTCTTGCTGCAAAAGAAAACAACAAAACCATTGTTCTTGTAGCAGACAAAAATCAACCCATGAAACTATACTTTTGTCTGAAAGGACAGGATTGTTGTAAATAAAAAGTATATAGATAGGATAGAGTGTAAAATGATACTTACAGACAGCCTTAAGACTCCAAAGTTTGCAAAGTCATAAATAAGTATCTGGTAGAAGAGTTCCTGGCTAAATTGAAGTACAAAAATTAGCTGTGCAGGCAAGACCACAGTTACCATAATTAAGAGAGAAAAGTGTCCTCTTGGGAGCATCAGATCAACATCCTGATTTGTGCTAAGATCTTACTTTAACTGAGCAGTTTAAAATTCATACACACTATCTAGCTGTTTACAATTAAATCTGGTTTCTGACATCACCAGCCACACTGGTGCAGAAATGCTGCAGACTGCAGCATGCATGCACCATCAGTTTATTCCCAGATACTTCACATTTCAGCAGCTTCACTGCAGAAAATGCAGAGGAGCTTGGAAGTTGATATATCCCAGTCTGTCTGAAGTGCATCCTCTTATTTGTTGCAAAACTGAGGGAGCTGTCTGGGTAAGGCTGCATATGCAACCAGACAAACTTTCTGTTCCAGTCATCTCCTGCAGTTTCTCTTAACCCAACTGGACACAGTATTTTACATGAATTTTTGGAAGCTTCTGCTTGCTTATCTTTATACAGCATGGTGTAGGTGGTCATGAAACAATTGAAACTTCTTCCCCTTCCTTGGCCTGTGAGCACACATTAGAGTAGCTACTGATTCACTGCAACTTTTTCCACTGCATTGAACCAACTGCTTTGTTTTTAGCCTCATGACTTTTCAGATAGACAAGAAGAAAACAATAACACTGTTGCTTTTCCTGGCATTTCCTTCCTTCTGCTTAGCTTGCTAACTGGTACTTATTTCAACCACCAGCAAGCTGCTTTACCTGAGTTTTGTTGTGTTGAGAAGATAGAGTTTTGTCTGATACTGGGCCAGAGCCCACTGAGGACTGACACAGCCAACAAATGAGTGGTCATGGAGCATCTCCTGAAGACCTGAAACAATTGAAGGGGATGGGGAAGAAACCAAAGGATATAATTTAGTATTTGCAACCCTGCCCTAATTAATGTAGTTGAGTGGTTTGTGTCTTCTTAAAGTCTCAGACTCCAATTACTACTGCTTCTTACAGCAAGGTTTTGCAATATTGCTTCTTTGTGTGCATACACAAGTACTCCTCTATTAACACACAAGTGAGATAGTCTATATAACCTTAGAATGGTCATGGTTGGAAGGGACCTCTAAAAGTCATCCAGTCCAATCCCCTCTGCACTCNCTAAAATAACTCTTAACCAGAAGAGAGAACATTTTGTGTAAGTGGGACAGATAAAAATGAAAAGCAAAAGGAGTAAATAAAATTTTTTAAATAATATTTTAATAATATTTTTAAATACTTTATAAAATAATAAATTATCAAGCCTGTCCCAGTCTACTTCACAGTCATATGGTTAAGCACAATTTTGGTCATGACTGTGTCACAGCAGCCATTTCTGTTTGAAAAGTACAAAACAATTTAGCTTTTCAAACTTTTTATTTTACAGTGCTGTGAGTTATGGTGCAACTTAAGGTTTGTAAAATAATCAGAATGTATAAAATGTCTCCTTAGCTAGCAAGGCACATGGCAAAACAGCCCTCCAGGGTAGCTCAGTGTGGGTAGCTGCCTGATGGAGCTCTGTCCCAGGATGTCTAACAGACAGTTTTGATACAAGCTTGCCTAGCAGCAGGCTGAGCTGCCTGGGCCACCTCCTAAATTTGTCTTTTCTCAGCAGTTGAAACAATCTTATTTAAGTTGGTAGAATAACAATCATCTTGAGAAGCAAAAGGCTCTCTTACTTGCATGTGCTTGGTTACTAATCTCCTCCTGGAGGGTCAATACACTGGTCAGGTTGATAATTCTCCTTCTAGGGGTGCAGGCAGCAGTCATGTCCTTTCTGCTGTCTTCTTGCTCCATTTCTATGTCCCCATCTTCCCGTGGTCTCTTTCTACAATGCCAAAACAAAAGAAACTGTGTTCAGTTCACAAAGATGATCAAAGGGCTGGAACAGCTCTGCTATGAGGATAGGCTGAAGCTGCTGGGGCTGTTCATCATGGAGAAGAGTCTGGTGAGACCTTAGAGCTGCCTTCCAGTCTCTGAAAGGATCCTGCAGGAAGACTGCAGAGGGACTTTTCATGACTGTCTAGTAACAGGACAAGAAGGAATAGTTTGAAGCTGAAGGAGAGTAGGTTTAGACTGGATCTCAGGAAGTTCTTCAGAAGAGTGGTGAGACTCTGGCACAGGCTGCCCAGGGGGGGTGCTGACGCCNGCTGCCCAGGGAGGCCGCTGACGCCTCCTCCCTGGGGGTGTTCAAGGCCAGGTGGAATGAGGCCTTGAGCAGCCGAGTCTGAGAGGCCCATGGCAGGGGGGTTGGAGTAAATGATTTCTAAGATCCCTTCCAACCTAAGCTATGATTCTATCACTTAGGCAAAACAGCCCAACAGGTTGGATGCTCAGTTCATGTGCTCTATGTTAGCAGAGGAAATGCAGAAAGTTTCCTAGAGCTTCCCAGAGAGACTTTATTTACAGTNCCAATCTAAATCTGTTTTTCTCTAATTGGAAGCTCAGTTTGACTTTAAAGGCAACTAAAAACTTAAGAGGGAAACAACCTTAGAAAGAATGGGAAACCTTTTACTTTTTTCTAAAATAACTCTTAACCAGAAGAGAGAACATTTTGTGTAAGTGGGACAGATAAAAATGAAAAGCAAAAGGAGTAAATAAAATTTTTTAAATAATATTTTAATAATATTTTTAAATACTTTATAAAATAATAAATTATCAAGCCTGTCCCAGTCTACTTCACNGTTGGATGCGGCCTTGGGTGAGCTGTTCCAGTGGGAGGTGTCTCTGCCTATGGCAGGGGACTAGAACTAGATGATCTTTGAGGTCTCTTGCAACCTTAACCATTCTATGATTTACAAGGCATAATTTGTTAGGAAAAGGTACTAAGGTAATTCATAGAAAATCGATTAATACCAATCAGATCAGGTCTGTCTTGTTTAAACACCAAGAAAATTGGACTCTATAGGACATAGCAGAAAGTGTTGATATTTCTAATGATTTTTTTCATGATAATTTTTCTGTAATAGTGTGAGGACACCAGGAGGAACAAATTCCTTCAGAAGACTTGGGCCTCTTAACAGCTCCTGCAGGAGCTCAAAAACATTACAGCACTTTTACCTTTTACTAGGGTAATGTCTATAAAATTTGGTGATGTAATTTCTATCTCCCCCCACAAAAGAGGGCCTCCAAAGACAGGCAGACCAAAAAAAAAGTGAATGTCATCATCTTTACTGCTTCCTGCCTTTGAGTATGCACAGAAATCCCACTCCATTTACAAAATGTATCGCCAGTGATGTAAGCTACACCTCAGAGATGGAAAGTTTCATTTCTCATTAAAATGCCTGTGGTGGGGCACATCCAAGT
>VWYK01030619.1:666-12937 GCA_013399775.1 Semnornis frantzii | reverse complement strand
CTAGTTCCAACCCCCTGCCAAAACTGCATATTGAAGCTTGCAAAAGAGATGCCCAAAGGCAGCATCTGCAACAGTTGCTGTAGAAACTCCACTTTCATAAAAAGAAAATGGTTTTCCTTTGAACTTTCTTTAAGCAGTTGTAAAACTCCAGGAAACAATTTTAATTCAAGCAAACTAGAGGGCAAAGTTCTTAATTTTAAAGATGTGCTAATTCAGTTTATAATTTAAAGCAAAGCAAAATTTAGACAAAGTAGATGTAATACTAATTTGTACCTCAGCCATCACTGAAAAAAAAATCTCTCTAAGAGTCTTCTCAGGTTGTATAAGAGTTCAGCTTCACTTTACAGATACATTTTTTATAACTTACACTAAACTTTGGATGTCTACATGGGGCTACTGCATTCAACTGTCTTCACAGCAGCCTGTGAGTCCTTCTCCTCTTTCTGATAGTGAAATAATCTTATAGGTATTTACTGTCCTAGTACCTATGATTAGCTCTGGTTGGTTGTGGTTATCCAGATGAAACAGCATCCAGTTTGTCTATAGTAATACATAAAGCTTTGATACACTGATGTTTTTTACACAGTTTTTTCTCTCTAGGACGTCTGCTGAATTTTGCATTCTCTCTGATTTCTTCCTTCCCAGGCAATAAAACTCACAGTATTGCAGCTTTTCCTGCCTCAGTTTGGTATCAAAGAGGTATAGGCAACATCTGTAGTTATCTCAAAATGAGTTACATTGCTGCTTTCCCCTGAGAATCTCACATGACATTAATAAGACAGATGAGACCTTCCCCATCTGTCCTATTTACAGAAACAAGTATCCCAATGTCCTTTATATATACGCTTCTTGCTTTATGCACATTGTCATCTTAGAGGCAATGGTTAAGCACTACATTTGGGTCTAATTTTATGTAAACAAGTTTAATAACTTATCTTCAGGTGGTGATATGTTTTCAGAGAAGAGTAAAGAAGCAATTCAGAGTTTTTCATCAATATCTTAAGAAGTCTTATTCCCAGTAGTGAAGAAGGCACAGTCTCAAGTCGTGCCAGGGGAGGTATAGGCTGGATATTAGGAGGAAGTTCTTCACATAGAGAGTGATTGGCATTGGAATGGGCTGCCCAGGGAGGTGGTGGAGTCGCCATCCCTGGAGATGTTCAAGAAAAGACTGGATGGGGCACTTAGTGCCATGGTCTAGTTGACTGGATAGAGCTGGGTGATAGTTTAGACTGGATGATCTTGGAGGTCTCTTCCAACCTGGTTGATTCTATGATTCAATGATTCTAGCCTAGCCATAGCCTTTAGTTGCAGAACTGTATATAAAATGAAGTAGATACATATTAAAATTCACTCTTCACACAATTCGTCTTCCCTTTGATCATGTGCACAAAACACATACCCTACTACACACCTGGTCCCCTGCATAGCTTCTCAGATCTCTCCTACATAGGCTTTTGTCTGGTGGGACAAATTCACATATTACATGGCCCAAGTCTGTTTGCTTGTCAGGACCTGGCAGTAGCATTAATTATAGAAGAAAAGAGCTGTGAGGTTTCTTGAGAAGACACCTAGTTCAATGTTCGAGGCAGGATCAACTGTATTTACCACACTCCTTACAAGTATCTGTCTAACCTGTTAAGAGACTTTTGTTGACAGATTTTTCCACCATCCTTCCCAATACTTAACTACTCTAATTGGTAACCTGATCTTTTTCTTCCTATGAGAAGAAACGTCCGTCTGGTTTACTGTTACCTTGATCCTTTCTACAACAGCCTTTATGAACCTATAGACTGTCATGTTCAATGCAAGCACTTCTCTTCAATCCAAAAAAGACTGTAGCTGTTGCCTGCACAATATAATTTAGAATGATGCTCTATCACTACAGAGGATTAAGGGCTGCATTTTAAGAGTAATTAGAAAGTAATTCAAATGAAATATTGTCAGATGAGACTTTTTAACTGGGCTCCAAATGAATCTGTTCTTTACCCAGGGCTCCGCTGTTATCTCTCTTGCTGCCGGTGTCAAAACTACAAGAAGATGAAATGAAGTACTGCTCATGAAATCTCCAGATCACTTCAAAACCAGAAAAGGCTGAAGGCCACCTGGGCTGATGGCTGCTGAGTAATTTAAATCACAAAATCAGCAAGTGCCCCTTGAATGACATGTGTTTTAACCCACCTATATGGCAAATATATACATCAAAGACAAGGCTGCTGCATGTACAGAGGAACGAAAATAGCATACTTTTGGACCAGGAGTAAGGGAAGAAAATACTGTGTCTTCAAAAGCATTGTATCAGATGAGAGCTGAAGTGATCACAAGGGATAAATACAGGAATGTGAGCTGGCAGTATAATGCAGTGGCCGTAATAACAAATGCGAACATCAGGGGCCTAAGCAGAAATACTGATGAGCAGTATGTGCCAGTATGTGACTATGACCATTACATGGCACAGTAACATGACTATTCTGGCATTACGATGAATGATAAAAGGTGTAACAAACTGAAAAGGTGCATTAATAACCCAGGAGAGTGAGTCAGTGGAATAAAAACCTGCTCTGTACAAAGGTGATATGCAATTATCTACACAACAGAAACACAGCAGAGTGGTGCTGTAATCTTCTGTTCAGAGCAAGATACACTTGCTAAAGAAGGAAAATGTTTAATGTTTAAAATCAAGGACATTTGTTATGTATTTCCATTTTATGGGAGCCTTTAATTCTTGAAAAGTAAAATCCCTGAAACTCTGCCTATTTCAGTATGCTGAGCAGTGTCTGGCATGAGTCAAATTTAGTTCCTCGTGACTGCCTCCTTCTCTCTGGTTCTGGTGCCCCAGTGGGACATGCTTCCCATTGAGGAACACAATCAGGCAGTCCCAAGGATACCATCTTCCTTCTTCCAGGGATGCATAGTATGGGAGTCAAATCAGATCAAACCAAAGGCATTAATTAGCTTTCCAGCTTCTACAAGAAACAGCTGTGGTAGGACTGAGATTATTTTAGTGCTTGTTACCCTTTTTTTCTAAATACAGAAATACGACTAGAAAATTGAAGGACAATAAATTTATGGATCAAATAGGGAGGCAGCAGTTGGAATCAATACTGAGCAAAAAATCAGTAAGGCTGTGGTAGATTTTCTGTCAGTTAAGTGCTTTAAGTTGTAGTTTACAACTTCATGGAAATTACCCTGCAGAGCGAATGGCACTGGCCACTGCCTGCACCACAGCTTTCTGTATGGGATCCTCAGAGATGTACCACCAAGGTCAAGCTGCACAATGGTAACAGGTCTGTCTTTCCCACCTCCAGATCCCAGCTTAGCAATGTCCCCAGCATTATTGAGGTTGCCTTGCTTGGGGACGATCTTTTTTAGTAGGGCCTAGTTGTGACAGGACAAGGGGTCGCGGTTTTAAATTAAAAGATGGTAGATCTTTACTAGATACAAAGTTTTTACAATAAGGGTGATGACAACACTGACACAGGTTGCTCAAAGCAGTGGTTGATGCCCCATCCCAGAAAATATTTCGGGTAGGGTTGGACAGAGTTCTGTTCGAACTGAAGATCTTGAAGATGACCTTGATCGCTGCAGGGGAGTTGGACTTGCTGCCCTTTAAAGGTCTCTTCTAACCCAAATGATTCCATGACTCTATGACCTTTGATTTAGGCCTTCTGCCCCAAGTACAGATGCCCCTTTGCCCGGGGGTGCTTGTCAGCCTCTCGGGACTCGGTGGAGGGCCGCCAAGGGAACGCATCCAACTCCACGCCCTCACCCACGGCTGCTGGGCGCGAAGCCCGCACCCAGCGGCGCCCTCGGTCCGTGCCCGCCAGCCCCGGCTCCCTCCCCCTCTTCCTTCCCGGGAGGCTCCCGCCTCCGCCGCCATGTTCTGAGGCTGACGCCGCCGCTGCGGGAGGCGGAGGAGGAGGCAGCCTGTGCAGAGCAGGCGCTTACGGGCAGCGCAACAGGTACAAGCGTCAGGGCGGTTTGCTGTTTCTCCGCGCTATGAGGAGCGGGGCCACGTCCTGATCCGGCTCGCGGAGCGGTCTCGTCCCCGGAGGGTGACCGGAGGGAGGTGCGGGGACGGACGGTGGGGACGAACTCTGGCGGTGCGGAGCTGTCAGTCCAGTCGTCCCGTGGGGGCAGGGCTGGCCCCAGCGCTGCCGTCTAGGGAAGGGCTTGTTCTTGCCTCCCTGTAAGCAGAGCAACTGCCTGGGCATGGGACGGACGTGGGGAGTGGAGGTTTCTATTGCGCCAAGTCGCTCAGTTTGGTTTCCCCTTTTTGAGGGTGGTGGGGTTTGTGCTATGTTTTTAGTTGTTTGGGTTTGTGGGTTTTTTCCTCTTAAGAATAATATTTTTCGGTGCGTTTCGCACCGCCGCAGAGCAGCCAACTTGCTCGACTCCGCGGCGAGGCTGTAAGTCCCGCCGCTGGCGGAGCCGGGCGCTGTCAGGGAGCCGGGCTGGGCAGCAGCAGCTCCCCCACGCTCCCGCCGCAGTCCGGTCCCCAGCGGGAGCCGCTCCAGCGGTTCTATGGGAATTGCTTTTCTCAGGAGCCGGTTTCATCGCTGGACCGTAAAGTTTGGCCGGTGAGCTCTGCTGCTCATCTGCGGGGCAGGCGGCAATCTGAGCAGTGCTGCCGATAGCAGCGCAGCGTGTTCTGCCAGCGCTGCTGCTGCTGCTCGCCTTTGCTTTGCTGCTCTGCAAGGGAAAGGAATACCGGGATCAGTGCGCAAACGACTCACTGTCTACCCAAGGAAACTCCCTGGCGAGGTGAAGTAACACGGGCGTATTAAGAGACCCAGGGTGGTTATGATAATGGTGATTTTGTTTCTTGTAGTTACTGTGAAAACCTAGCGTCTGGAAAAATGGAACTGATCTCTGCAGTTAATCTTTGCAAGCTGTTTTGTCTGTAAATACACTGGCTTGCCTTGGTCTCGATTTCACACCGTGGCATGTAGTAATTCAGAAAATAAAATTAATCTGAAATATGTGGTTCAGTTCTCTAAATACTAAGATACTATTTCAAATACATGGTTTTCTTAGTGGTTGGCACTGACACCTGTCACATTGCAGAACTTCACAGGTACTATCTAAAGCACTATCTACTTTCATCTTTATCCTATGTTAATATTGGTTCTCAATTGGAAATTTGTCATTGAAAACACTGGAATGAGAAGTTACAAGCTGCTTACCCTTGCATTCAGGCAGCCCTACTACATAGATCTCTTTTGGGATCCAGATATTTTTTAAACTTGTTTTTGTGCACACTTGCCCTGTGTTGGCAGCAGCTCCCACACTGGTATGTGGGCAGGAAAACATATAAAGCATGTGAAGCAATACAGCTTTGCAACGGTGTGGAAAACATTGATGGTACATAAAGTGAGTCTTGATCTCAATGGCTACAGCTGTAATAAACATCTGTGTCTTTTGATACAATGGTGATGTTTAGAAATAATGACCATTATTGGATAAATAGCTATCTAGGCTTCATTCTTCTACTAAACTTCGTTAATTTTTGTTTCCTTGTTTCCACTTTACGTTCCCTGTTTGATGTGTCTGTATTTTTAAACTCTGGCTAAGGTGGGAGGAGCATTCACACCACCATACTTCTGAATATTTACAGAAACCTTAGTTCAGACTCAAAAGTTCTGTAGAATGTTAGGAAAATCACCTGCATCCCTGGACACATTGATTTTAGGCTGCTCTGCATTCCCTGTTGTACAGCAGTTCTGGGCAGATTGACCTCTTAACTCAGATACCTAAATTAGATCAGGTGAATATACTCTAATTACTGTCTTGAGGGAATTGCATTTATTTTTTCTTCTCCATCTATGCAAGATCTAGGGTGTGAGATGTGTGCCTGACTGAATTGTTAGCTGTTGTGATAATAAAAGAATAGGTTCCTGATCACGCTAACAGTAACAAAAACATACCTGGCTTGAGAACAGCCCTGAAAAAAAGGACTTGGGGGTGCTGATGGATGAGAAGCTCAATATGAGCTGCCAATGTACACTTGCAGCCCAGGGAGCCAACTGTATCCTGGGTTGCATCATGCGAAGTGTGGCCAGCAGGTCAAGAGAGGTGATTCTCCCTCTCTAGTACCGCTTTCATGAGACCGCACCTGGAGTATTGTGTACAGTTCTGAAACCCCTGTTACTAGAAAAATATGGATGTGCTGGAATGTGTCTAGAGAAGGGCCATGAGGATGATCAGAGGGCTAGAGCACTTCTCCTGTGAGGACAGACTGAGAGAGTTGGGGTTGTTCAGTTTGGAGAAGAGAAGGCTCCAAAGAGACCTTATTGTGGGCTTCCAGTATCTTACAGGAGCCTACAGGAAGGCTGGTGAGGGACTTTTTAGGGTGTAGGGTAGTGATAGGACTAGGGGAATGGATCCAAGCTAGAGAAAGGTAGATTTAGATGAGATGTTAGGAAGAAATTCTTCACCATGAGGGTGGTGAGACACTGGAATGGGTTGCCCAGGGAGGTGGCAGAAGCCATATGCCTCAATGTTTTTAAGGCCAGGCTAGATGTGGCTCTGGGCGACCTGATCTAGTGGAGGGTGTCCCTGCCCATGGCAGGGGGTGTTGGAACTAGATGTTCCTTGGTGTCACTTCAAACCCTGACAATTCTGTACCTATGTCTTTTTGTGCTTTCAGAGCTTTATATGCTGCTTATTTCTTGCACCATTTCCCCTGTGAACAGAGCGAGATAGGTCAAGGCAGAAATGACCTGTGGGTGATTTTGAACTGTGTTGTTGAGAAGGCTTTATTTATTGAGATTGAGGTATTACAGTGGTTTGGACCATGGCAGTTCTTCAGTCGGTTTTTCTACAGGTATTTATGTAGTAGTCTTTAATTTTGAAAAGTACCATAGCAAAGTAACTTCTATGAAAAGTGAAGCTAAATTCTGTAGGAGATACTAATTCTTCAGTGAGCTCCTAATCTGGAGCTGGTGGGGAAACTGGGGGAGCATTTGCACATGCTTTGTTTGGGGCATTGTCAAACACTGGAAATACAGGTCTGTCAGGAGAAGACCTTGTGATTGGTTTCTGAAGAGCAGTGTAGTCAGATCACTAGTTTGTGCTGCAAATTGAAACAGAGGTCTCTGGTCTGGGAGATAACCACTTAATTAACAATTTACATCTAAAGTCTGCTCTTACCTCAGAAGTTTTGGTTTGATCAGCTTGTAAAATTCGTGAAAACAGCATTTCATAAGATTTAAAGTTTGAAGCGTCTTTTGCCTTTGTAATCGAACATCTTTTAATGTTCATTTCTGGCCTAATTTCACTTGAAATATCTCCCATGTCTCAGTTTTAAAAATAGTTTTCAACTGCCTCTGTTTGCTTTTACTTACCTAAAATGTAGTGACAGGATATTTAACATTTTGGAGGGACTTCTGGAGATCATCTGGTCCAACACTCAATAAATGCATGGACAACTAAGTTTGGGTTGCTTAGAGCCATGTTTGGCTGTGTTTGAACTACCTCAAAGAGTGGAAATCTCACAAACTTACTGGGTAACCCTCTCTGGTTTGGTATCCACATCTGCTGAGAGTGCATCCCACCCTGTTTTCCAGGTTGTTGGCATAGACGTTAAACAGTACTGGCCATGGTATCTACCCCTGGAGAACATACTTAGTTCCAACCAGATTAATTTTAGACTACTAATCACTGCCCTTTGAATCTAGTGATCAACATAGTTCTACTCTCTGTACAGTTACCCTGTTCAAACTATAGTTCACCAGTTTGGCTCCAAAGATAGTATGGGAAACCTTGTTGAAAGCTTTTCTAAATTCAAAACAAGCTGCTGTGCTATCATCCACAGACCTAGTCATTTCAGCATAGCAAGCTATGGCATGTCAGGTGTGTTTCATCCTGGATAGATGCATACTGGCAATTTCCTATCACCTTTGTGTTCTTCAAGCATCCATAGGTGGCTCCCAGGAGGTTTTGCTCCTTAATCTTTCCAGGGACTGAAGTTAGACTTAGCAGACTTTTGTATGATTGAACTGTCCATCTTGCCCATCTAGAAGATGGGTGTGATGTTTACCTTTTTACAGCCATTGGCATCCTTGACCAGTCACCAAGACCTTCCAAAAATCGATAGCACTTGGTCTTGCGATGACATTAGGCAGTATTCCTGGCAGCACTGATGCTGTGTTTTGTTCTGTATATGTGTATGCAGCTCCTGTACTTCCTTGTTTTCAAGTTACTTCATTTTCATTTCTGAAAGCTACTTTCAGTTCAGTGAAATGCCACACCTCCTTGGCAAAGTATATTAGACGATGGATTCTCTCATGTTTTTAAGTGTTAGAGGGAAGTGTGACATAAACGTAGTCCTTTTATGAAAAATGTGAGAGTGGTAGGCTGTTGACTTTCTTAATTTTTGGTGCTGCTTCTAGATTGGAGGGCTCATTTTGTGTGGCTGAATGATGCAGGAAAGTCAGTGACTTTTATTGACTTAGGTGATGATTGGCAATTATAAAGATAACAAAGATAATGAAGAGCTAAATAGAGAATTCTCCTTTTTTATGACTGGCTCTGATGTATTTAAAGCACTATCCCTTGTCAGTAAAACACTAAACAGTGTGCTTTGAGATTCAGAGGTTGACCTAGGGCATTGTGTGAAACAGAGTAGTTACTAAATTTCTTTTAACTTTAAAACATGTAATCACGTGTATCTTTGCTGTTTAAATTTCCATTTTCTTTGTATACAGTGGTTATTGATTGTGATGGTTTGGGAGTTACCCGCCCCCCACACTTTGTAAAATGACCCAGACTAGAACTCAGCTGGCTGGAAGTTAAGGAATGAAGCTATATTTACAGCTTAGCACAATATACAAGCAGATATATACACTATATACAGGAATATTTACAGAAATATACAAGTTAAAGGTAATACAGAAACACAACTCCCCTCCCAGAAATCAGACCCCAGGAGGGGCTCCCAACCACCCTTCCACCTTCTCCCCACTCCCACACCTTACCCCAAGGTTTGGCTTACGTGCAAGGAGGATCGGCTGGGGAGGATTAGAAGAAAAGTGGTTAGTGAAGTTATTCAACAGAGAGGAGAAGCCAGAGCTGCTAGCCCAAGACCCAAGCAGCCAGCAAGTCCGTCCACCTTCTCCCCACCCCCACACCTTACCCCAAGGTTTGCCTTACATGCAAGGTGAATTTGGAGGATCGGCCAGGGGGGTTAGAAGGAAAGTGGTTAGTGAGGTTACTCAGCAGAGAGGAGGAAAAGCCAGGAGCTGCTAAACAACCCAAGAGACGACTGTCTTATCTATGTTTATGTTCTTAGTTTTATCTATCTCAGCAAGCCTGTGAGTGAAGTAGACATCACCATTGTTTCCTTTTCACAACCTATAGTGTAATTTTCTCCATTAAAATATTCCAATTAGCTTAAACCAGCACATTGATAGATGATGCAAATATATTTTGTTGGGGGAGCACTCTTGTTAGAGCATCTGCTGAGAGGCAGTGCCTCTGGTGAAGCCTTGTTTTCTGCAGTGTTGGCTGTCTGAACCTAATCAGGCATAAGACTTTGTTGAAGTTTTTTGTCATGATCTTTTAGCCATGTGGATTCTCTGATGTCTAATATTGGTACTCATACATACAGTAGTCTATCTTATTAGTGGGGGCACCAATTTTGGTACCGTTGCCTCTGTGGTTGCCTGTTTAATGAATTTTTTAGGCAGTTAAGATCTTTTCAAAGTCCACCCTTCTGTTAAATCTGATTCATTTCAAGTGATAGGATTCATCATAGTACTTATTACCTACTTGTATCTCGTAACCTTAGAAAGCCAAGCTAAGAATTTAAGCATGCTAGTTGCTTATTTACTAGCATGTTACTTCTTTACTTGATGAACTTGCCTGTCAGGTTTTATTTCTTTATTTCATTATGAGATTTCTCTAAAAAACAAGACAAGTGATTTTGTTTCATGAGGCATCTTTGGTTCCTCTGCCATCCATTCATCCTATTGCAAGACTATAGAGAGACCATAATAACTTGTTTTTTCTGGTAATATTTTACCAGACAATTAGCAGCAAATGTTTGAAAGGTGAAGATTAGGTCACATCAATATCATAAAAGTGGAACTGACGAAATTTAATTTTTCATCAAATGCAGGATGTTAAAGAATTTGCGAGTATAGGAACACAGCCTGACCAGGTTGGTCACTTGGATCTTAAAGTGATGTGGATGAGCAGTGTTGCGTAACTTATTTTCAGAACACCTCATGAAATTCAAATGATGTAATGTGGTGGCAGTAGCAGCCACAACACACTGGAATTACCTAATAGACAACAATTACCTCAGATCTATTTTTGAACATCTTTCAAGTCACAGGCAGTTGAAAAAAACATGGTTGAACCAGATAAGTCACAGCTTCTTTGGAACGATTCTGGGAACAGCTAGTTTGACTTCAGACATTTTGATACGGGGTATTGTTGCTTTGGCAGTAGCAGATAGTATTTCTGAGGTGATTCCTCTAGTGAAAATGTTCAAGTCTGATGCAAGTATAGCTTGTGAAATGCTGTGGCATCAGTTTTGAGTGGTATCTGCTGTGGGTGATTCAACAGCATTACACATGAAGTAAGGGAAGAACAGGAAATGGGAGTTACACTTTGTTTCTAAAAATTCTACAATTGGAATGCAAACCCGCCCCCAAAACCTACTATGGCTGTACCAATCAATGTATCAAAAATCAAGCTGATTTGAAAAATGCATTTATATTTGTCTTTCAAAGGTCAAGAATTTTCATTGATCAAAATCCAAAACTCTGCTACTCCTTCCACTGCACTCTTAATGTAGTTGTAATAGTATGAGTTTCTTCAGGTAGGACAAGGGTCTAAGTCAGATATACTTTCGCTCACAGGGGCTTTGCATGATGACATGATTCCCTAAGTTCATTAAATTAATTAGTAGTGGTCAAAATACAGTATGCTGTAGAGCTCAGTGTTAAAGGTTAAGAGACCAAATCTCAGCTACAAGCTTTGAAGGATTATTGTTGTTAATACAGCATGGATGGGACTTGTTGCTAAGAGTGGCATCAGAAGCAGAAGGCTGGAGCTGCATCAGTTGAGAGGTGCTGTGGCCACACTGCCTAAATCCTGGGTTGGGCTGAGAACCAGCATGCCTCCTAGGGCAGCTGTACCAGGTACTCTTGTACCTCCATTACAGCCACACTCTTCTATATTGCTTTGGGGAATGTATCCAAAGTAATGCAACCTAGTTGATTTTTATCATTTTGACTGCCTTATGCTCATCTTTGTTTTTTCTCCCATGAGATTTCCCTGGGTTTTGTTTGTTTGTCTTTTTCATCAAAGATAAACTACATTCCTTTGCTTTCAAGGCTTCTTGTGGCCTGTCTCCTTTTGCTTGTCACCTCATTCACTTTTGAGAAGTTAAGCCTACATTAGTTTTGTGAACCTACACAACTTGAAAGCAAATAGGTAAAATGTAAATCCAAGTCTTGCAGAGCAATCCAGTTCTCTGCTGAGCATAGAAGACTACCTGAATATTCTGTATATTTTGTTTTAAGCTTAGCTGTATCAGTCCACTAGATGTTCTGTGTTTTACACTGTTCTTTGTGCCTGAAAACCAATCAACAAGTGAAGTAGTAAGTCTTGAATCATAAGGAGAAAATAATGTAAGAATTCTTCTCTTGGTTTTGTGGGGTTTTTTGTTTTTTTTTTTTTTTATTTTTTTTGCTCTCTCAGGAGGCGGATTTCACTTGTGCTTCTGATAGAAGGACAGGGGTGGGCTTGAGAATTTCCTCTAAGATGGCAAGATAAGCTCTTAAGTAGTATGTTGTGAGTGTTTGCAGCCATAGTTGAGCTAAGAAAATGACAAAAATAAGAGAAAACTGATCACAGATTTATGTTTTGCCTAAGTCCACATTGATGTAAATTAGGAGTTGCAGTCTGGAAATGGAGAAGTGCAGGTTTCAAGGTGAGTGGAATTCACTGAACAATGCTTGTACTATGTTTGCAAATAGTTAGATGTGAGAATTCTCATGTCTCAAAGCAGAATCTAGAAAAAAACAGCATATGGAGTAGGGAGTCATGTAAGTCAGTAACTGGGAAGGAAAAGAGAGTGTATTTTAAGTTACCGTCTATTATTTCACTCAGCTCTCTGGAAAGGTTGTGATACACAGCCTGGAGTTCCTTCTTGAAAGTAGAAACTCATAGTCTTAAAAAAAAATCTTCTCAATAATGTACCCTCTGCTTTTTTTTTTTTTTTTTTTCCTTCTTTTTTTTTTTTTTCAAAAACAAAATAGGG
>VWYK01030618.1:191139-220561 GCA_013399775.1 Semnornis frantzii | reverse complement strand
CTGCTGAGCTGACTCTGTCTGTCCCCTGGATGTCCTGAGGCAGAGAGGAGGTGATGTGGCTGGAGTGAGCTCAGGCTCTGCTACAAACAACCAGGATGATGTTGGATGCTTTGTTTGCATGTTCAGTAGATCCCTCAACCAAAAAAGAATAAAAATGCAAATCAGGCAATCTCCCAGAGAGAAACTCAGAGATGTAGCAGTGGTGGTGTAAACTTTGAAGACCTGGAGGCAAGGGACACATCCTGCCCTCCCTGATTGCTGCATCTAAAGGAGGTTGCTCAGAGCCACAAGCAAGTTCACTTGGGGTGATGCCAGGCACGGGGCAGCTCCCACCTCTCTGGGCAACTTGGGCCAGGCTCTCACCACCCTCAGCATCAAAAATGTCTACTTTCTCTCCAGGCTGAATCTCTTGCTTTTAGTTCTAAACCATAACCTGTCACAAGAGGTCCTAAGAAAAAGTCTGGCCCCAGCTTCAAGCACTCCAAGGCCACCAGAAGCTCTCCCTGGACCTTCATCCTGCCCAAGCACAACTCTGCCAGCCTGGCCTCACAGCAGAGCCCTTCCAGCCCTGCCAGCACTGCTGTGGCCTCCTCTGGCCCTGCTCCAACAGGTCCCTGTCTGTGCTGAGCACTCCAGAGCTGCCCCAGCACTGCAGGAGGGGTCTCAGCAGAGCACAGCAGAGGGGCACAATCCCCTCCCTGCCCCTGCTGCCTGCACGGCTGGTGCTGAGCCCAGGGCACAGCTGGGGCTGAGCTCCACTGTAAGGGAGGAGATGGAAGAGAATCTTGAGCTGGGTGCTGGGGAGGGCTGAGGAGCCAGCACAGCCTTGTGAGCCTCCCACTACCCAAATCAGCCTGCAGACAATGGGCAGGGCTGTGCTGGCTGCTTTGCTACGTCTCCTTGATGGATTGTGTTTTATTAGCTGCCACCAGTGCCACCCTGCAGAGGCTGGCAAGCCACCTAGATAAATTAGAGCTGGGATATTTATCCCCCACCCTTGTGCAGCCATGAAGTAGGTTTAAGCAGCATTTACTCCCCAGCAGTAAAGTTTTATTTATAATTTCTCTTTCCTCCCCCTCTCCCCACCCTCCCAACCCGGTATCAAGGCGACATCTCCAAGCCAAGTACTTTTAATTTCGCCCGTGGCCCTTGCTGACACGGTGGATATGCACAGCAAGTTAAATTCCCGCCTGATCAATAAAGCAGAAGCAGTGTGTCCGACTGGTCGATATTTTTTTATCTGTCTTCAGCCCAGTCCTGCTGATGACAGCCCCCTGCGCTTCAGCAAAGGCACTCAAGGGCATCAGGCTTTGGCAACACAGCTCTTTTTTTTTTTTTTATTTAAATTAAAAAAAAAAAACCCAGATGCCTACAGAAAAAAAAAAGTTCACGGAGTTTGGCCTTTGCTTAATAACGTTTTATGATTTATCTTAATTTTTAATTGAAAAAAATTTGCGAATTAATTGATTTCTGGGACTTGCCA
Organism: Semnornis frantzii; assembly: GCA_013399775.1. Classification (NCBI taxonomy): domain Eukaryota; kingdom Metazoa; phylum Chordata; class Aves; order Piciformes; family Ramphastidae; genus Semnornis; species Semnornis frantzii. Next base: position 219,078 of record VWYK01030618.1, on the reverse strand, counting down.
ATTAACATTGTAATTGGGTGCATGATAAATTTCAAGGGAGCATCATTTTTCTCCCTCTCCCCCTTGTCACCAAGAAGGGGAATTGTGAGGGCAGATGCTTCCTATCCGTGCACCCCCACACACACTCCTTCCCAAGGTGCTGCTGCCCTTCTCCCCCCTTGCTACTGTATCTTAAAGAAGGAACACGAAAGCTAATAAAGTCATGTTATTAGAGTCTTGCCAGAGGTGACCCCTCAAGGCATAAATCCAGGCTGAGGAGATGGTGAGGACAGGTACTATTAAGTGCCTGGCAGTGCTTTGTGAGGTGGGACTGGGTGCCTCCCATGCAGCACTCCTTTCCTGGGCCGTGGCACAGGCAGCCAGCCAGCCCAGGCCTCCCAGAGCCTCTCCCAAAGCACCCCCAAAGTTGTTCAACCAAGCAGTTGACTACCTGTGATGTCTCCCCAGTGTTCTCATGTGCGAGTCATGGCATGTGTGAGCCTCCAGCTGCTCCAGGGAGAGACTTGAACATGGCACTGAGTACCTGGTACCCAAATGGCTGCTTCCCATGGCCTGGGAAGCATCCAGGGTTTGTCTACAGCCAGTGTCCCTCAGTAAAACCGGGTTGGTCCTTGAGAGCTGCTACTTCGCTCTGGGGACACAGAAAGGGTCATTTGCATCCTGCTCTGCCCCGAGCCTCCTGGGAGCAGATGCTGCCCCTTGGCAGCAGGAGGGCATTCCATGCTACTCCACAGCAGAGGTAGGATCTCAGCTCTGGGGTTCTGGGTGTCCAGATTCAGGCATGGATGCATTTCCAGGGGCATGGGAAGTGGCATCGCCTGAAGCTTTCTCCAGCAGCATGATTCTTGTATGATTTAAATTAAACATGATCTGTCACCAGAGAAACCTGCCTGAAGGTGTCAGCCAAGCAGGGCACAGGGTCACCTGCCACCACAAGACAGCTAACGAGGTCACATGCCCACGTGGGGCATGGAGAAGTGAGTGAGCTGGCTGCTGCCAAAACGAGAAGTGAGGATTCAGCATTGTGCTGGGGCAGGGAGAGAGAAACAGCCACACCTCAGGGAGACTGAGATGGAGAGCAAAAATACCAAGTAAATTGAAGAGTCCCTGGTGTCTCTACTGCTTCTTCCACCCACTTCATGTGCTGGTATGGATCACCTTATCACTGCCAGCTCAGGTGTCCCATGCAGCATCTAAAGCCCAAGCTTGAATGGGACTTTACTGTGTTGTTCTGCAGCACCCACTATACCCTGGTGTGTGCTAGGGTGAAGGATGCCAGCCCGGTGGAGGGTCCTAGGCTTCCCCAGTAGAGCCACAGATCTCCCCACCAGCTGGGACACCAGAAAGGCCATGGTCAGTCCAGCTCCATGTCTACCAGTGTCAGTGCTGGGAAACTATGGTGGAATGGAGGAAAATTTATGAGGAGAGGAGTCTGTTTATTATCTAGCAAATGTGGTGCTGCTGATACCATGGATTTATTCTCTCTCATTCCCCCTCTGATTTGTGTCCCTGCCCCTTGCTGTGGCAGATTAATCATGAACAGAAAGGAAAAAGAGACCCTCCAGCTTCCTTTCATAGTCTCTTAGGGTGGCAATGACAGCAGCCTGGACACATCATCCACAGCTTCTCCAGCAGAGATAGCACAAGCCATGAAGCTGTCCTGCTTAGAGATGCCCCATTCCTCTCCTCCCACACCAGACTCCGGGGGATGCAAAGACTGCTGCCCGTAATCTGTGGGTGAGAGCACTTCTCACAGGTCAGGCCTTCCAGGGTAGCACAGCAGGTGAGAAAAATTTGTGGGTCCTGCATCTTCTTGCTCATTCAGTGCCCTAAAAGTGCTATGAATGCTTCTTGAAGTGTGGTCAGATAGGTAGTACCCACAGCCCGTCCCTTGACTCTAGGGCACAGATTTGCAGGCTGGGGTTCAGAGCCTCAGAAGGCAAAGCCTTCCTCTGCTGCTGACTCCCAGAGCAGTGGGAGGCCTGGGAAGAGATGCACAGAAACCCAAGGGTGAGAAATAAATCTTCGGTCAGTTATTTGCCCTGAAGCGATGCATGCCTTCTGCAGAGCCTCTTCTGAACTGCCATGTGAGCTGGGAATAATTAAACAGTCATTACAGCCACAGTAGCAAAGAGCCCCCCAGATCAATCTAATGCATGACCTTTCCCTACGACTCTTCTTTTTATTTTTCCAGCCACCTCCTTTTCAAATAGTGGCAGAGAAATGAAGCAACCCTCCTACCCCAGCTTCCTGCTTTGCAGCACACACAGAGATCATCATATCCTCACCCAGAAACCTGTTGCCCACTCTCAACACAGACTCTTGGCAGGGGCATGGGATACCAGGGGCTGATAAACAAAAACCCGTTAGGGAATAAAGAGCCAGATGGGTGTGAACAGGACAGAGCAAATAGGGGATTTTAGCATGGCCAAGTCAATGCCACTGTGTTTTATGACCCCGCTGCATTTCTGCTGCAGCTTCATCTCTTTGGGGGAGGCAGGTGGCAGCCCTGTGGGGTCATTTTGTCACAGCTGACTGTTTTGGGCACTGAGGTCTGAGGACCTGTACTAGTGGGAGGTGTCCCTGCCTATGGCAGGGGGTTGGAACTGGATAATCTTTGAGGTCCCTTCCAACCTTACCATTCTATGATTCTATGAATACACTCTGGGAGAGCATTTGGGAAGCATGTCTGTAAGGACTGTAAAGGCAGAGCATTTCTGGTCCTGACTGACATATTTGGCAGTTTTAACCATCATTCAGACCCTTTCCCCATCATGAGGATGCAGAAGGTATTCTAAACCACACTTGGAGCATGTACAGCCAGAGCAGCCTCAGCAGGTTACAAATCCCAGTGTGCTTCCCCTGACTGCACAGATCAGGCCCAGCTGTGCTGTGGGATGTAACCTGTGGCCAGGTGAGGATTTGGCCTCACGTAGTTTAAAAAAGGAAAAAAAGAAAAAATCAAATTCACATTTCCTTACTTAGGCTTCAAGTGGTGCTTCCACTTATTTAAACTGGCGTTCACCAAAATCCAATTCCCTCTCTCCCCAGCAACTGCTTATTTACGGCTGGCCTTGCCGTCTGCGTGCTCTGCAGGAGGCTTGCTCTGCTACTGGGGCTGCTGTCCCCAGGCTGCATGTTCAAGCTGCGAGTCCTGCAGCTAGAAATAAATTGTTTCCACTGGATTGTTATTTTTTTAAGAAACACATCAGTTGGCTGCAGCTTGTAGAAACGTTTTGGCTTCGCAGAGTCTCGTGTGGGATCTGTATGCACTCTGGCTGGTGCCTGTCAAATCCAGAGAGCTGCTGAGAGTTGTTCTGTGGAAGAATCACAGAGCTGAAAGACACCAGCTGCATGGTAGCAGCCTTCTTACTACCTCTTTAAGCCTCTTCTGGCTGCAGTATTATTAAGGGATGAGCACAAACAACTGTAGCTGCCCAAGCTCAAGGAACTTCTTCTCTTGCAGTTGTTATTAATTACATGTGGAGAGTGCTGCCAGAGGGTGGCTGCCACACCAGGTCCTGAGCTCAGCCCTTCCCTGATTGATGTTCATCATAAGCCCTGCCTTGCCCTGGCTGGGGGCTTTGCAGAAATCTTGGTTGAATGTGCTTGGAGAGACCACGCACAGCTTCACAGCTGTTCCTGGCCTTATTGTTGCTGCAAGTGTGCTGCACGCTTGCAGTAACAACAAGGGCAAGTCCCATCACTGTTCTGTGCTCAGATATCCCTTCTGAGCACATCTCTCTCTTGGTCTCCTCACTCAATGTGTGGCTGCAATTGCCACAGAGCTTTCCCACCCTTGCTCTTGGGATGCTTCAGTGATGCCCTGATGCATGGTGCTCACGCTGTAGTGAGTTCAGAGGAGGAAGGCTTCTGCTCCTGCCTCCTTGAAGCAGCTGGCTGTTACCAGGCTTCTGCCTAGGCTGTGGGGTCAGCAAGGGCCCTGCCTGCTAGAGTGTGCTTGCCACAGTCTTGGGCCCTTGCCTGGCAGCTGATGAGCCATATCCCCTGGGGAGCAGGGCTTCCACTTCTCTCCTGATTTGGGCACCCAGAATATTTCTCTTCTGCTCTGGAGGAAAGCTGAGGTTTGTAGTACAACAGCTTGCAAGGGCAAAGGCTTAAAGGAAAAGGACAAGTACCACTTTACTCATGGTAAAATACAATCAGATCACTTAACCTTCAGCCCTGGGTTTTCCATGTGGGAAGCAAGAGCTTCTATTCATGGGGGCAAAAGGGACCACTCTTTGCATATTGCCTTTTTTTCTTTTTTTTTTCCCTACAGCAAGCACACCTCAAAAGGCAAGAGCATAATAACAACAGTTTAAAAAAACAAACTTGATGGTCATTGTGTGTAACAGCAACCATGGCCAGGGTAAAGAAACTCCAAGCCTGTAGGTAAGGGGTGTACATATTCAGCATGCTGAGTTGCCCTTTGCCATTTGGGACATCTCAGCTGAAGCACTGTGTCTGAACAGCCCTTAGGTCTCGCTTAGAGAGATGCCAGAGGATTCCCAGATGCATCTGGGGATGCTCCCAACCAAATACCTCTGTATGTCTGTAGCATAGCCTGAGTCTTGCTTTCACTGTGGAGGGTCTGGCTAAGAGTAATTGTTCCTCTTAAAGCTGATATGTGCTAATATAGAGAAGTGACGGGCTCCCAGTGAGTGCCCTAGGGTACATGGGGACCTGGCAGTGCAGCTCCTGTTGATGTTAAGCAGTATCAGAGCCCTCCAGCAGTGCCAGAGCAGGGACATGATTATCCCCAGAGAGGTGGAGGGCAAGACAAAATGCAGGGATGCATCAATGCACAGCCGAAACTCACGTCTTAGCCCCAAGAAAGGGAACCAGTGAGGAAGCAGCCTCATATTGCTCAGAAATGAAAAACCCTCGAGACAGAGGGAATGAGGCTGCCCAAATTACTGGGTGTTTCCAGGGAGTTTCTTTTCTTCTTTGGTACTTTGGAGGGGTTACCTAAAAGAGAAAGAAGTTGTTTTTCTGTAACGAACTAGATAAACAATTCCCCAAATAGATTAAAACTAACTGTAACTTATAAAAGTGGGTAGTAATTATATTTTATTAGGTAGCAAAACACCATTTTTTTATTTCGTAGGATAATTCTGTGTAAATCACCTTAATTAGAAGTGTCAGGCGAGCCCACGAATATCGTACTTAGTAACTAATTTCCTATGTACAGGTTATAATTTAAAACACATGGATCACTCGCCGAGTGGAAATATGCTAGCCATGAAATAATGTGGAGAGTGTTGGGGTTATTACTATGTAAATGTGTAATCATTTCAGACCACTGCAGCCTGGCTGGGTGATTAAAGAGAATCCCAAGGTCTCCAAAGATTGTGCTCTCTGCAAGGGCCTAAAGCAAAAAAACTTTAAAAGGCACCGAAAAGTGTTTGAACTTTAAAGGTCTTGATTTCGCTTTTACCATTTTTAATTTGTCTGCGGTGTTTATGGAGGGGAAGGTTTCTCTTTGCTGACGGCCTTTCGATTCTCAGCCTGCTGCCAGCATCCTTAAGAGGCTCGGGGGGCTGCAGCCACTGTAATTCAGGGGGATTGGTTAGTGGGATGGAGGAAAGCATCCTTAAATTGCAGGGTCTCGGGGACTTGGGTGATCGGCATTTGTGCCTATTCTTGACCCATCTCTGGAAACGAAAAAAAAACAAATTGCAAACTCCTATTAGCAGTAGAGTGGGGCTACATTGTGAAGAGGGGACTGGTTCTCCAAAATTATCCAAGTGAAGAATAAATTAAACCCTGTCAAGTTATCTTAATCAGTCCTTTTCTTCATCATCCCCAAAGGCAGAGGCTTGGACTTCTGGCTGACCAGAGATACACTTGTCCTGAAAACCGCAGTTTCCTGGCACTAACACCCTTTCTGGGAGGAATTAATGAGATTCTTCCTCTTTCCCCAAATAAGAATAAATTCAAACATCTTTAACAAGAAAAGGGAGGAAATGAGTTGTATTTTTTTTTAACCTGGCATTTGTATTATAAAAGGAAAAAGAGAGTCGTTCCACACTTTGGGCAACTGAGAACTTCAAGGTAGCACTGAAGATGGGAAGGAGTGCAAATCTCTCCCATCACACGCATTTGGGCACAGGCCGGAGGTGGCACCAGGCCTGAGTCTCGGTTACCAGCAGAGGTTGCTTCTGCTCTGTGCTACCTCTCAGGGTCACAGATTTGACTTGGTCACCTCCCAAGACTATGGAGCAAAGCTGGAGGTTTGTAGATTCAGACTGGATGTGAGGAGGCAGTTCTTCACCATGAGAGTGGTGAGACTCTGGAATGGGCTGCCCAGGGAGGTGGTTCAGGCCCCATCCCTGGAGGTGTTTAAGGCCAGGCTGGATGAGGCTCTAGCCAGCCTTATCTAGGGTAGGGTGTCCCTGCCCGTGGCAGGGGGGTTGGAACTAGATGATCCTTGTGGTCCTTTCCAACCCTAACTGATTCCATGATTCCATGATTCTATGATTCTATGATTCTATTATTCTATGATTCCATGATTCCATGATTCCATGATTCTATGATTCTATGATTAGGAAGGGGACAAAGCACAGAGGGCATCCTGCAACTCCCTGCAAGAAGCCAGCAGAGCATTCCATTGGGGAAGGGGGGCTGCAAGGGTGACCGTGCTCCAGCCCATCAATCACTGGTACCCACCAATGGCACCACTTGCTCTGGGAGCAGAACAGTGGCATTTGGGGTGACCTGAAGGCAATGGAACACTGTGTGTTCCCCTCTTTTTGGGGTGGGGGGCAAGGGCGGTGGCACTGGGAGAGGAGAGGAGCCATAGCCCCAGGAGAAAACACCTTCCTCCATCCCTACTCATTTCGTAACACCCAGCCATCTGCCAAATCAAGGCAGATTAAAGCCAGCCAAATTCAATTTCTCCCCGCTGCCACTGCAGCTAGGCATCTGGGCCTAAAGTGTCCCCGACAAAGCGAACATGACAGGCACATTGCTTTTTTGTCACATCTAGTACCACGTTGATCTTCTAAAAGTCTCATAAAAATTTATTGATGCCTCCCATATTGCTGTGATTGAGAAGAAAGGAGCGCGGGTGTGCGGAGCCAGGCGCGCGCGCGGGCAGGCGTGTGTGTGCGTGTGTATATTAATGTTTCTGAAGTAGATCTGATTTGATATGTCTTGTTCTATTGTCAGCATCTGTTTAGCGAGGCTTTTTAATACTTTCTGGCTGCCGATCACTCATCCTTAGCCTGGGATGCAGGCTTGCATACAAATTTTGTTATTAAACACAATCCATTCCCCCCCCCCCCCAATCCCCAACCTCCGCCTCCTCCCGCTAACCTCCCCCCTCCACGCACCCATCCATCATCTCCCCGGGGCTATGGGGAGCTGGGAGCCAGCCACCCCACCGGCGTGCTCTTACAAGCGCAGGCACTGGGCTCAGCAACATATTTCAAGAGCCTTTTGCCTGCTGCAGGTGCTTTGCATTGACAAATCGAATCATGGGGAAATAATTTATTTCCTAATGCTGTTTGCAGCATGTTAGCAGGAGAATTTACATGAGGGAGATTACTTTAATAACCAAAAAATTACAGTGCAGGCCTCCCCACTATGTCGGCTTTGATATGTAATTGTTTCAAGTTTAACCTGTCTGGAGGGGGGAAGGTGTTATTAAATCTATAGCATCTCCCGCTGGTGAGGGCAGGCGAGGAGGAGCACCGTGCCGAGGACCTCCTTCCCTGCTAAATGGGGAACAAGCTGCATTAACAAATCACTCTAGCCTCCGGCAGAGCTGCTGCCTTCACGGCACAGTTGCGGCTCAGAGGATCTTCTTTCCCTTGCTCTTACGTCATTCTTCTTTTTCCTTTCCTCGTTTTACTTATTGTGCCTGATCCCATGCAGGGCTCACTGCCTCTGCTCCCCTCTCCCATTCCCCTGAAGGTTTGCTCCCCATTTTTCCCCAAGGCTGAGAGAAGAGCTGTGCAAGTGCCCAAGGAGAGTCAAGATTTGATTCTGCAATGTATGTCTGAGCTTGGGGGATTCCACTCACAGGACCATTTTATTCCAACTGGAGAAATAATTGGTGCTGCCCTCCTTTCCATGCACCTCCAGTCAGGACAAGGAGGCTTTTTTTGGTACAGGGAAGGAGAGACACATTTTGCTATTTGACTTCCTGAGATCCCTTGAAGTACTATCCCCCTTGCCCACAGCAGCAGTTTTGTGACTCTGACCCCATTCTGTTCTCTCTTGGCAGCAAGAGCTCCATCCTGAAGGATGCCATGGCAGCAGGCACCCCCAAGGTAAGTAACACAGCTCAGCACACTTCCCCTCCTGCTGCAAGAGATGTGGTTTATATGATCTCACCTCCCAACCCACTCCCTGTCCTGATACTCAGTGCCCGTGAGGAAAATGGCCTTGCTTTGGTGGCTGAATGGCACTGGGGGCAGCTGCTGCCCCCAGCACCCGCTTGGCTGGAGCAGCCAAGTCCATGCGCCGGGCTCCCCATGAAGCCAAGGGACAGTGGAGTTGAAGGACCTGGTGGGCTCTGGAACTCCAGATTGTGTCTAATGACAGCTAATGAGACCTGATTACATGCAGGCTGAGCTCAGCCTGTTCAGGAGTTCCTGGAGCCAGAGCCATATGCCAGCTTTGGAAGAGTGGGAATGTCTGAGGGGAATGAAGAACACCAGAGGAGGAGCCCAAATCACTAAACCAGCCCCCATCCCAGCCACGTTCCCCCTCCCCAGGACCCACCCCCCAGCCCCTTGTCTCAGAATTCAAAAATACAAAATGCCCAGGGCATCATGGCATCAGGGCAAGTGTGGCCAGCAGGGCTAGGGAGGTCCTTCTCCCCCTCTACTCTGCCCTAGTGAGGCCACACCTGGAATACTGTGTCCACTTTTGGGCTCTCCAGTTCAGGAAAGACAGGGACCTGCTGGAAAGAGTCCAGCAGAGAGCCACGAGGATGACTGGGGGACTTGAGCATCTCCCCTACAAAGACAGAGACCTGGGGCTGTTTAGTCTGGAGAAGAGAAGACTGAGAGGAGATCTGATCAATGTATACAAATTCTGAGGGGTGAGTGTCGAGTGGATGGGGCCAATCTCTTTTCACTGGTCAGGAGCAATAATACAAGGAGCAGTGGATACAAACTGGAACATAGAAGGTTTCACCTCAACATGAGGAGAAACTTCTTTACAGTGAGGGTGGCAGAGCACTGGAACAGGCTGCCCCGAGAGGTTTGTGGAGTCTCCTTCTCTGGAGACTTTCAAAACCCATCTGGATGTGTTCCTGAGTGAACTACCCTAGGGGATCCTGCTTGGCAGGGGGGTTGGACTCGATGATCTCTGGAGGTCCCTTTCAACCTCTACAGTTCTGTGATTCTGTGAACACTGCTAAAGGCATTGCTTACTAATCACTATGGCTGTTAGCTGGGCATTATATGATAATGGTGTAGGGAAAAACCAGAGCTTGGGCAGGCAAGTGAGTGGCAGGGAGCACTTCAGGGCAGCTGGGCATTGCACAGCTTCTGAAAAACACACTGTCATCCCCAGGATAGGCACACACAAGCAGTCCAGACTCTTCCACACTTCCAGTGACATCTCCTAAGCCAGGGAAACTCCCATCTCCCAGGGAAGTGCAGGGCATCTCTCACAGGAGGTGCCTTCATGCTCATTCTAATAGAATTGGCTTCAAGTCTTGCTCTCCTTTTTTCTTCTGAAAACTTTGGGTCATGTTTTGCATGTGATGTCAGAAACAGACTGGAATTTCAGCTCTAACCTTTCCCTTTGAGGCTGAGTATCTTGTCAAGCACATCAAGCATCTTGTCTGCCCCACCAAGTGAGGACTGAGGAAGTCATCATGCTGGCTTGAGTTCCCGACAGGCAAGGACATCTCCCACGTCAGCCTAGCAATTTCCAAAATCCTCCAATGGAAAATAAACATCACAGCAGTACTCTGTAGTAGTGCTCCACACCTTTGGCATTCCCATGTCCTGCCTGACTGTATCGGTCTCTCCTGCCCTGTCCCAAGGGAGACTGGGAAGAGAGTGGAGATGCAACTGTTTCTCCCATGACTAAAAAAGGAGAGCAGAAAAAAAAATCCCCATACCCCATAGGTAATCCACAGAGTGTGAGGCTGCCTTGGGAGCAGCCGAAGGAGTTGGAAGGGCCACCCACAAAAATGAAAGCAGCTGGATCCTGCAAGCTTCCCTTTCCCTCTTTGTGGGTTCTGGGTGTAGATAACTCAACGATCCCAAACACATCGCCTGTGAGGGAAAAGGATGGCTAGGAAGACAGATTAGCTGTTTGGAGGGAAATGCAGCAAGTGACTGACAGAGACCAGATAAAGAAGAAGGTCCATCTCACGGCAGGGACAGGCTTTTGAAGTTTCCATTGACAAAAAATCCCATTTGCCTTGAGCGAGGGGATTAAACTGGGACTGGAGCTTCGTTCTATGTAAAAGAGATCAATCATCCCCTGTCACCACATGGATCTTTTCCCTTTGCCCGTCACGTCTGGGGCTAAGAACATTAACTTCAAGAAGCCAGGAGAGCAGGGAGGGAGAGGGTGAAATCAGGAAATCTTTCATTCCCTTCTCAGAGAGCTTGAAAGCCTCTCAGCCCAGGAGGATTCATTATTTCGAGGTGGCTTTTGCTGGGAGACAAGTCCTGTGTGGCATGGGAAGGCACAGTGCTGTCACCTTCACCTGAGCTTGGTATTAAAGGCCCCTTTGTAACCAGCCAGTATTGAGGAGGAGGGCGGTGGGAAGATGAAGATGAAGGCTGCTCTTTCCCTTTGTGCCCGCTGGGTATTTGCAACTTAGGGAGCCCTTCTGAAAAAGCACTGCTGGAGACAAAGCTCAGATTTGGGACCACTCTTAACAGGGATCCCAGAGGAAGAAATGGGGGACAGACTCCTAGGGTGAGCTTGCTGATGTGGAGATCTGCAGGCACCACCTGGCAAGAGCTGGGACCTGTACCGTGTCCCACTTGCTGGGACCTGTACCGTGTCCCGCTTTCCTCCCTGGGCACTGGTGGAAGGGGTTGCAAGGACCATGGGGACTGTTGCAATGCCTCCTGCCTGGTCCTTCTCTTGGTGCAAACAAAAGGGCCAGCAGCTCCATGTTGCAAGAAAGGAGCTGCTCCTCCTCATCCATTAGGATCATCCACTGGCAGCATGGACAGGCTGTTTCCACTCAGGAGCATGAGAACTGGGGTAGGATGCAGGCTGGCTGTATTACTTTCGTGGTCACTGGTGGCTTTAAGACCACTTTAGGACTCATTTAGGACCTTTGCAAATATTATTACTATTATTGATGCTTCTGTGTTGGCCTGAGGCTCTTCTCAGGGTGCATCTGGGGCAGAGGATTTAACCCCCATGTTCTCTGTCTCCTGGCTCTGCTCCCATCCCTTCCCCACTGCTGCCCCAGCAAATGTCTCCCTGCAATAAAAGGCCAGATGTAAACGTATGTTCCTCGCTTGCCACTTTCCTGCCCCTGAAGAGCTGCCACTCACTGCACTGTGCCCATTTTCATGAAAATATGTCAAAGAAAATCCAATCATTTGACATGGGATGTGATGAATGCAGGATTATTACATCAAGTTCCTCTATTATTGGAGCTGATCGAGGCAGTGATGGCCAGGCAAGGGCTGTGAGCTGGGGGGCTCCGGCCAACATGTTTGCTTGGTGCCTGCCCTCCCTCTCTTTGAAGGCAGCTCAGAGGACAGCACTGAATGTCACATAGCTCCACGGCATTCAGGATCCTCCTTTCCTTTCTATGAGACACCAAGTCGCATTGATCATACCATGCCAGTGTGGACAAGCCACTTGGACAAGCATCTGCAAAAGCTGCATGGTGAGCCTCAGAATGAGAATTCAATCCAACCCCAACTGCCAATTACTTAGAAAAGCTGGTGACAGCAAGCTGGGCTCTGCCAGCATCTGGCTAGGGAAAAGGACCTGAGACGGCTGCCCAGTGTCTGCAAGATGTCCTGTGACCCACAGGTACCAAAGGGAACATCACTGTCTCCTCCAAGCTGCAGTTTCTGTCTCTGATTGCAAACCTGAATGCATACACCGAGGCTTGTGATAGACTTTGGTGCCTGGATCTTCATACTGTCAAGAACCAGGTAGCCCACTGAGTCCACACAGGTCAAAGGAACATCTTGCTCTTGCTGGGCTGCTTCACACTTAGGCAAACTGTTCTGAAAACCCATCTCCTTTTCAGAAAGCACACCCAGTGTCCCCGCTCTGGGAAAATATTTCCTCAGGCATTGGAATTCAAAGAAAGTCCTGAACATCTACAGCATCCTTCTCTGATGCCATGTCTGAGACACCATGAGAAGAAAATAAATTCTTCACAAAGAATTTTCAGTGGCAGTGGGAGTAGATGCTTCACATCTGTGAAAAGGGATAGAGGATATCATTGCTGTTGTTCAGCTAGAGACCATGGCTCCATGATTCCATTCACCACTGCGGTTGTTTGCTAACCTTTCACTGTCATCATGGGTCATCATGGGGAAGCCCAACACCAGAGTCACTCAGGAGGACACTTTGTGAAAATGTGTCCAATCCAATCCATGCCCCAGATCTCTGTGAGTCCAGAGATTCCTTGCAGCACTCCCCAGCATGGGCAAAGGCTATTCCTCAGGCTGATCGGGCAGCAGGGATGCCCTGCAGAAGTGTATGGACAAGACCACAGGCTCCATCCAGGCTGGTGGCAGTTTGGGAGCCTGTAATAGATGTCAGCAGTGTGAAGTTTCCCTGGGAATGATTCCTGGGCTTACTGCTTTCCTCTTGCCTCTCCAGCCTTGCCTAGGCTGTCTCTTGTAAGGGGTTGTGCAGGAGCGCAGCATGTGTTGGATTGAACCCGTGTTGGTGAGGTGAATGAGCAGCACAAATTGAATTGTTCCCACTCTTCCTGGGGCAGGCATCAGTAACTCTGGGAATCAGAATCCCCAGGTCTTCTTAGCTACCTATCATCTAGCTGAAATACCATATCTAGCTGCCCAGAGAGATTTCAGCCCCTAAATTTCAGAATATTAGTTGTGGATTGACACATCTCATATAACAAGTGAACTTATATCCCTCATGAAAGTGCTGATCCTTACAACTGAAGGGGAATAGTCTGGGCTCCGTGGAGCATCCCAGCTCTCACATCAGGTTCAGCATTCATTTTCCACTGCTACTCCTTGACTGCAACTGCAAATTGCCTTTCCCACTAACAGTGCAGTCTGTGTCCTGGCTTTTGCTGCAGACACCAAAGTGACTGGCCAGGAACAAAATCCATCTCATGAACCCAGGAGATGTCTGTGACTGGTTTGTATAGGTGTGCACCCAATTTCTCAGAGGGTGCCCACAGGCAGGCAGCCAGCAGGCTGCTCCAGGACCTCCAGTGGAGTTGAGCCACAGTGTCAGGGCCCTTTTATTCCCTCACCCACCCCTGTGATTTTACAGCTTTGCCAAGCAGTTTGAGAGAGAATTACAGCATCTAGAGGGAAATTTGACCACTAAAGCCCTCCAAGGAAAAAGAGCTTTGAAGCAAGCTAGATTTGGAGCCTTAAACCTTGACAGAATGTCTGTATTAAGCCCTTCCCAGCTGTCTCACTCAAGATGAAATTTCGAGCACAATCATTTAACTTCTCTCTATCATGCCTGGTGATAGGAACAGGGGACGGGTGTCAGGGCCTTGGGGTTTTAGCTCCTTCTCTTGTGTCACTGACTCTCCAGGGAGGAGGGAGGGGGGTTGGAGAAGTCACTCACTGTAACTGTGATTTACAAGGAAAGATGAAGAAGCTAAATCTGAGTATTGTGGCAAAGATGTGGCCGAGACAGGGAAGCAAGAGCAGCCCACAGATATGCCAAGGAGTAGAAATTACATAGAATGTGTGTTGGCTGGCCATGCTTCCTGCCAGCTTGGGGTGATGAATACCAGAGCTACTTCAAAAAACTCTCTGCCAGATTTTATTCCATTAAACAAATTAGCCCATGAACAACCAAAGCCCCTCGCTCCCCTTGGGCCAAACAGCTGTTCTCCTGGGAGAGTGGGGAAACTGCTGCATTTGGGAGCTGAGAGGGATGTGGCTGTGGACATGATCTGGGCAAGCTGGCAGACAGAGGCAGACCTTGGCCAGATCCCTTTCTCCTCTATGCCCAGTGTGCCAGTGGGTGGTTCTGCTGGAAGAGGCCCCTTTCCCCACCGTGTAGCTGATGTCTTGCCCAAGAGGACCCGGAGCTCAATTACTATCTCAGGCGTGACTGTAACATGCACAGAAACAAATTAGTAGCTCACGTTTCTGTAAGCTTATTCTGCTTGCAGACCACTGGAGTCTTTCAGTGAGGGCCAGAAGCTGCTGATACCATTATTTCAGTTCACTATTCACACTCTTCTCACATTTAAGCCTTTCATCCCCAGCTCCATCTCACCTTCATCTCTGCCAGCTAAAAGCCACTAGATAATTTTACCTCTAACTTTCCTGGGAGCAAAAGTGAACCCTCCAAAAGCTTCTAGGAAACTCAACTCTAATAGTAGCATCTTTGTGTCAGAGATCCTCCAGCAATAACATAAAAAATGGCTGGCAGAGTTAAGGGGGGAAATCGCAGCAAGGCCTGGTATCACTCATTGCTTTCAGGTTACAGTTCCCAAGTGATAACAGCTATTAGCAACACTTTGACGGCTTCCCTACCGTGGAGGGGAGGGCAGGAGACAGAAAACATGTCAAGCCATCACCTCCATGTTAAGTGATAAGTACCTATTTAGACAGCAGAGTTAAAGCTGAATGCATCAAGCAGGGAACACTTTGTGCCAAAATGAAAAAAAAAATAAAAATAAAAAAAGGCCATATGGATTCATAAAAAGCAGGGTTAGGGTATTTGTTCTGCTGACAGCAGCTGTGATGGATTGTTTAAGAAAAATAGACTCTCTGTGTTTTTCCAGGGCTATCAGAAAGCAGGACTCCAGCACTTTAATACTCTCAAATGTCTGGCCTTGAGAGGCAGCAGAATGTCAGCAGCACTGGCTGGGCTCTCCCAGCTCTGACACCTGCCCCGGCTGCCAGCGAGAGGGAGCTCTTAGGGCTGGGGCCGCCCATTTCCATCCATTTCCTCTGGCCGGCGCCTGCACCCTGACACCCAACCCCTCCTCTTCTGCTGCCCCAAGTCTGCATCTTGAGTACCTGTGGGTCAGGAGCCAGTGGCATGTTGGCATGCATGCTCTTGCCAGCATCACCTTGGAGCTGCCCACAGCTCCTCCGCCCGAGCAGGGAGGAGCAGGTTTGGGGAGCAATGGACTGGGATCACAGCAGCTGGCAGGCCAATGGCCACCTGGTCTACACAAAACCTGCACATGTATTTTTATACATGAATCTTATGGTCTAAAATGCAATAAGACTGCAGAAACATTTGCAGATGCTGCAGCCCAGCTCTGCAGAACTGCACAATCCACAGAGCGTGTTGGGAGCTACCAGGCTGTGAACCTTGTAGCACGAGCAAGGTTCGTGTGGCTTCTGCATCCTGCAGCGCTGCATTCCCAGAGACAGCCCAGATCCACAGACACAGCCGGGCAAAGCCATACACCCAGACATGTCCCTTCCCCTTGGCAGAGCACAGCTGGGCTCCGAGGGTTGGGAGGGAAATGCCGAGTGAGGCCATGGTTACCCAGCACAGCAGGAGGGGCAGGAGGAAAGAGGGAGTACATGGCTCGGACAAGATTGATGGCCTCGTTGCCATTAAGAAAAAAATTAGCCGGTGGCGGCTATCATATTAAAGGGTGAAGAAGCCGTGAATTATTTTCTTAAAGATCTTATCACTTACAATGATAATTTTACCTTCCAAAAGGCCACTTTTAATGAGGCAAGCCAGGCAAAAAGTCATGATTTAATGCCAGATTTTTTTTTCCAAACACATTTTACTGCTTTTTTGTCCATGTTTAAAAAGCGCCGGTGACCTTTTTTTATTTAGCTTGCCCCAGGTGTAATGCTCAGGCTGATCCTCTCAGGGTTTATAACCTCCGCAGAGAGTGCCTTTACCCAATGGAGATATGATTTAAAGGGAAGGGAGAAATATGAGGCTGCACAGCCGCTCACACGAGGCCCTTGCTCCATCCTTGATGCTGGGAGCTGTGGTTTGCCAGGGGAGAGGAGACTGGGGAGGAAAGAGGGTGGTCTCACCCCAATAACCTTGCTCAGACGCACTCTGAAGTGGAGCTGAGCTGAACTAGCAACCAGGCAGAGAGGAGCTGACTGATGGCCTGTCCCTAGGGGGAAAAGGGACATTTCAGCATCAAGGCTTGGGCCCACCATGTTGAAGCAGCTGGTCACCAAGGCAGGGAACATCTCAGATCAATGGCACGCCTATCTGCATGCAGAGCACCCAGTGCTGTTTCTGGTGCGGGATGACAGAATTTGGGTCTGCCCTGTAGCATGGATATACACAAGGGATGGCAGGACACATGTAAAGCTGCCTTTTGCCTCCACAGCCATCTTCCCAGATGCTGGCTGAGGGCTGCCAATCATGTTGTTGCCCCTTCTCCTCTTATCAGGAGCAGGATGGCAGTGAGTGGTGTGGGTGCAAAGGGCTCATGTATTTCAGCCTGGCATGCTGTGGCCAGGCACCCTCACTGCTTAGCCATTGGAATACTACTGGAATAGCAGTAGTAGTAGTAGTAGTAGAAAAGCCATTGACTACTTGGAATAAAGGAGGCCAAATTTGGGATGGCAGAGAGGCTGGCCTAATGCAGAAACGAAAGCCACCCTGAGGGTGGGTGCCTTTCCTAATACCTTAGCCCCTGAGCCCGCATCCCTGCCTGCCTCCACAGCTGCCTGAAAGGCGAAGTGTGGCACAGTGCACAGAAATGGGGAAAACAAATGAAGTCAGGTTTCTTAAGAGTGAAGGGGAAGTGTGACTTGGCATCTCTAACGCTGTGTTTAACATGCCGGTGAGGTATTTAGAATTGAAGTGCTTGCACACAATTTAAAAATAGACAGTTTATTAATCTAAACTGCAAGTGTATGTAGAAGAGGCCTCGAGATTGACATCTTTGGGATTAGTTTAGCCCTGCGTTTTTCCAGAGGTCATCGCCATGGTGCTCAGGAGGTTTGTGGAATAAATGGGGCCAGCATTCTTCCTGGGACCACACGCTAAAAACTAATACATAACGTTTAATTTACTGTCTCCATAGCTAGCCCAACCATTTTTCACATAATAATATTGGATTAGAGCTACCAGAAGCTGAGGGGGAAGCTGGAGGTGGGGAGGGTTTGTCTGTCTGTCGCCGAGGAATGGGGACATGGGCATTTTTTTTCCCTTCTCCGGAATACATTGCAAGACAAAACAAATTTAACCCTCACAGGTCCAGGGGGCTTAGCTTATTAGAGAAGGGAAAGGGCATTAGCACCACTGCGGTCAGGGGCTCAATCCTCCATCCCTCCACTGTGTAGGACATGTGCGATCCTGCTTCTTCAGAAATGGTCTTTGTTGCCTATTTAGAAAACAAGGAAACTAAACAAAACAGAAGCTCGTGGTCTGCATTCTGCTTCTCATGGTTATCAAAAATACATGAGCCGCTCGCCAAAACTGACCACCAGTTGAGTTTGGCTGAGTTGTAAGGCAGGAAAAGCCCCTGCTCTGTCCATTTTTCTCTCCTGGAAGGCAGAAGCCAGCCTCTTGGGACAGCCCTCACTGGGTCCCTCCCAGCTCCATCAGCTTCTACTGGCCCTCCTAGCAACTGATATCCCTGTCAGGCTGAGCTGAGCAGTGTGCCAGCCCTGAGATGTGGCCAGCACAGCCCTTGGCATTGGTGTGAGAGATACTCCAACAGGTAATTCCTCCATCAGCCCTTTCAGGACGTCACATCTCTGCACAGTCGGTAGAGCCATGCTTTACAGCAGAGATCTGCTGTGCAGAGAGGAATGTGACACTTGTCCTTGTGGCAATGCTGGCAGCTCATGCCCATGGGGTTGAACCCAGCATCCTAAATCCTCCTGTGTTCCAAGCCTGCCCTCCCTCCATGCCCATGCCGACCACACTACCATGCCTTTCTCACCAG
The DNA here is from genome assembly GCA_013399775.1 of Semnornis frantzii. NCBI lineage: Eukaryota > Metazoa > Chordata > Aves > Piciformes > Ramphastidae > Semnornis > Semnornis frantzii. The sequence goes on along the minus strand of VWYK01030618.1, from coordinate 201,056 downwards.
GATTGCTGTCTGAGGGCCTGGGGGATGACATCCTGCTGACTGAACCAATTTGTATGCTGAGTCATTTCTCTGCTTGCTCATATCTTTCCAAAAAATGCACATTTTTTCACGTTTCATTTCAGCCCAGAGGCAAATGTTTCTGGAATACTTGCCTTTCTACAAGGTACTATGCTTTTTAATAATGTTGTCACCACACTTGACCTGTCCAATTCAGATGATATCTACATCTACACTTCCATTCACAACATCCACATCTCCGAGCAATCATTTATTGTCAGATCTCACCATCTGATTCTCAGAAATGAACATCTGGAGAGCTGCATTTCCAGAGTGCATGTTTTTCACAGTGTATAGGGCTATATTTAGTGTAGCTCAGCTAACTTATATTTTAAATTAGAATTTTAAATAGTATTTTCCCCTTAAAGTCGTCTAATAATAAAGTTTGCTTGCAACTCAGTGCCTATTTTTCCAGATGCCGTCAAACTCCTGCAGTAATTTTCCCGCTAGAGTTCACTGTGTGTAGAATTTAGACTTACCTCCTATTGACTTGAAGTTTATCAGTGATGACTAGGGTCTCAAATATCACTGATCTTTTTAACCTTCTAAAAGGCCCTTTTTTCTGTGCTGCTTATTAAAATAAATAGCATCATTACAGAAGGAAGAGGTAGACGCACTGCAAATGTGCTGAGAGCTTTAGTGCAGTTTACAAAGCTATTGAGAGATTCAGTGGCACTTAGAGGGGCAGGTAAGGGCATGTAAGCACAGCTGCACATCCACACGCCTTTGCTTTGCCATGTCAGTTCCTGGTGTGGTCTAGCAGGGTCTGATTCTGCCCCCAGCCACCAGACCTGAGGACAAAACGACCATTCTTTTGCTGCCTGATGCATTTGCACTTTGCTAGACCCTGCAGCCCAGTCCCCTTGTGGGGCAGAGAAAACTCGCATGGCCCAGGAGTCCATCACGGTGCAGCTCCAGAGCCCAGCAGATGCTATGCTGTCCATGACTTTGAAGACAATTTAGAGAGGGGCGGAGAGCTTGGCAGTGCTCACAGCATGAATTTCTCCTTTCTCTTGCAGTCAATTTTGTTGTCGGCCTCAATCAAGCGGGAAGGAGATTCTCCGACGGCATCACCTCATTCCTCAGATGACATCCATCACTCGGACAGATACCAGGTAAGCAGGGGCTGTTCTCAGCCTTAGGCAGAAAGCCAGCTCGTCTCAGTGCCTGCAGCTCTCCGTGTGTGACAGCTCTCAGCTGTGCACCATTGCCCCAGCTCACCTGCCTGCAGTATGGGGACATGAGTGCTTCGTCCCTTACAGGGCTATGAAGATGTGCTTTTGTCTGCAGTGTCCTCCCAGATCCAACTTGAAACCACAGCCATGCAAAAACACTTTATATCTTTGAAGAGGTTTCTCTTGCATCATGTTCATTATTTTGGTTGCTGCAATGGTTGTGTTTGTTACTGTTTACTCCATGACACCAGGAAGTAATTTTTTTTTTAAAAAAAAACAGTAAATTACATCAGCCTGCAGCAGGCCAAAATTTCACTGCCGAGAAAACTGATTTGTGACTTCCACCATCCACAGCCATGCCAGCAGGTTTTATAAAACACCCCCTGCCCAGAGGAACAGCAGGTTTGACTTGTGATGCAGTGATTGAAAGCTGAGAGAGATGGAGCAAGAAAAGAAGAGAAAGGCAGGAGCACACATGCAGTTTGTCTTGCTGTTAAGTCTGTCTGTACTTTTGGGACAGGCTGCCACACTTGGCTGCAACTCAACACACATCCAAACTGCTTGGCTGCAAGCCTGCGCTCAACCACTGGCCTCAAGAAAGCTCTAAAGGCAACAAATAAATGAATGGTGGTCACCAGTAGCCACCCAAGCATGCCTCTACCTGCCCTGTGGTCAGGCACAGTGGGCCATGGCTGTCCTGGCTTCAAACATGCCCACGACCCTGTATCCTGCAGTGTTCTGTGGCAATACCATGCCCAGGGTCAGGCAGATGGTCAAGACCTCCTGCATCAACAATTTCATTTGTGCAAGATCTCTGCTTGGGTCTGCAGATGGAAAGGCTGATGACCAGTGCTGGAAGTGTTAATTGAGAAGCTCCAGTTAAAGCCTGTGTTCTTGAAGACAGGCCCTATTAGTAGCAGATTTGTACATTTTTTTGGTCTATTATGCCATCCTCTGTCCTATTTATTGGTTAGATTATCAAATATGGACCAGATCCTCTATTGTTTGCTACATACTCCTATGTAGCCTTGTAGTTATAACTTGGCGTCACATCACAGTCACTTTACCCTCCTATGAACGATGAGACCTGGTGCAAAGGGAAGCCAAACCTTGCAGAAGATACAGAAATGCCCGATTCAGGTAACCCCACTCTCTTTCCTGCCTGTTTATTAGAGCTAATAAATAAATCAAGTTATTCCCAAAAGCATGTGGAAGAGACTTTTGCTATGGCTCGAGGTTTCAGTCTCTGTGAAACTGGTGGTCCCTTGCAGTATTACATTCCTATAAATTTTTGTTTTGTCATACTGGAGGACAAATATTCTCAACAGCAGCCCCCTCTATGCACTGAGCCTAGCTAGTCTCTAATGTGTTTTAAGTTTGTGAATGTATTTTATGGAAGATTGCAGCCCTTAATGCAAATGCGTAATGGGAGTTGTAAGTCTGCACTGCAGGAAGAAAAGACCTCTGGGGTCTGATTTTCATTTACGCTTGTGCTGGCTGAGTTACGCTGCTCTAGTAGTGTAAAGGGACCTCTGAGTGGGTGCCAGGGTTGTGTAAAGCCTCAGCGTATCCTTAATAAAGCCACAACATGAATGAGAATTCAGTCTTCCTGGCTTACCAAGGGAAATGCTCAGGAAGCAGAGCAGAAGACTTTCATGGTGGTGACTTTAAAGGCTGCAAAATTTAGCTTTCCATATGCAGAGGTGTGCTGGAATTATGAATGTCCCTTGTGTTATCTGTGATCTAATTGTGAATATACACTGTATTAGTAACACTCTGGAAGGCAAGTTATTGGCGTGGCTTGGTTTTCTTAGTCCTCGTGCTTATTTACCATGGGGATCTATAGGCAAGAAGGAGATTTATGAATAGCAGTGCTACAGGGATAAAGGCTTGCACAGTGCTTGAACTGCCTTCATAGCTCGCTTTGCTGAGAGGGAGCTGCAGTGATGGCGGTGGGGCTGCTGCAGGATGTGGGGAGGTGAAGACCCATTGCCTCCTCTCTGCTAAGCCTGGCTGCTGGAGCTTGATACATGGACACTGATAGGACTGAGGTGGTGACAATCTGGTGTAGTCCAGGACCTTGTGGAATGGGTTGGTGGTGGGTTCTCTCAGATACAGTATGTTTAGTCAGAGCTTTTCCTGCACAAGGTGGTGACAACCTGGTGTAGTCCAGGACCTTGTGGAATGGGTTGGTGGTGGGTTCTCCTCTCAGACACAGTATGTTTAGTCAGAGCTTTTCCTGCACAAGGTGGTGACAACCTGGTGTAGTCCAGGACCTTGTGGAATTGGTTGGTGGTGGAATGGGTTGGTGGTGGGTTCTCCTCTCAGATACAGTATGTTTAGTCAGAACTTTTCCTGCACAAGGTGGTGACAACCTGGTGTACTCCACAACCTTGTGGAACAGGTTGGTGGTGGGTCCACCTCTGAGGTAGAGTATGTTCAGTCAGGGCTTTTCCAGCACTCCAAGTAAAACTAAGTGATATTTAGATACAACCCTGAATCCCCAGAGGGAAAATCGACAGCAAATTGTAAGTAACTCACTGTACTGCAAAGATAACATTTCAGGCTCCAGGGGAGATCACCTTGCTTGGGTCCACTGAGCCCTCAGAGTATTTGTGGCTGAATAACATGTGGAGTAAGTGTAACTGAAAGCCTAAAATCCTTGACCAGGAGAGGTTCATCTCCTTCCACCTGAGCTCAGTGGTAAGCATGCCCCCTGAATGACAGCTCCATTAGTTACAAGGGTAAAGCTAACCACCAGTTTTTATTTTGTAAGTAAGCACATGTATGCATAAGTAAGCACAGGATGCCTTCCTGTGTGATCTGGTATAGGAGATCCTGCTCTGGCAGGGGGGTTGGACTGGATGAGCTTTCCAGGTCACTTCCAGCCTCTAACCTTCTGTGATTCCATGATTCTGTGACTTGGGCAGGGGGGTGGGGGGGCAACAAATGAGATTTCTGCATGTAGGAGCCTGCACTGCCCAGTTTCTAGCCCCTAACTCTGTCCTACCCTCAGGCTGGTTCACTGGGACCATACCCCACTGCAGCTGTGGGACAGATGTGGGAAAGAAATCTATGAGCCAAGTTTGATTGCCCAGGTTTGCTAAAACACAGGAAGGAAAATAGAAGGAATAGGCTGAAAAACAGAGGCAGGTGACTGTGCTCTGGGCTGGATGCCCCTGCTATGTTTCTCCTTAGCAAAGCCAGGGGGATTTCAAAGCTCTGAAATGCTGGGTGCTGGTGTTGGCATTCATGCTGCACTCTGCCCATAGGGCAAGCAGGAAGGTCAGGGCTCTTCTCCAGGCCAGAGCCCCAGGGGCACGGTGCAGGGGCAGCGCCCAGGAGGCAGTGCCTTGTGTTCCGAGGCAGAGCTGGGGCCCCCACATGGCATGTGCCTTTGGGCCTCGGCACCCCTTGTGCTCCCTAATCAGAAAGAAAAGCTGGAGTAGTTATCCCTGGTGCCCAATTAGCCAGCACCTTTGAGTTATGGTTGAGCCATTAACCAGGGCTTCTGGGCGTAAGGAGCACTCAGTCTCCTCTTTCCACTCAGGAAATCTGCTTTTACTTGCTTCTGGGCTGTGATTGGCCATCATCCTCCGGGTTCCAGTTGCCGCTGGGCTCTGATTGGTCACACTCTCTGGGTTCCAGTGGCTCCTGATTCCTGATTGACCAAGTACTCTTGGCTTTCACTTACTCCTGTTCTCTGATTGGCCACGTGTAGCTGGGTTCCAGTCGCCCCCGGGTCCTGATTGGCTGGCGCTCTCTGGGCCCTGCTGCCGCCTGTCGGTTGCTATGGGAACTTCCTCTTCGCGCGCCTCTCCCCGCCCCGGTTTCCTGGTGAACTTTCACCCTCTCGGCGCGGGTCACATGACCGGGGCCAACATGGCGGCGGCCGCTGGGGGCTGATCGGCGGCCTCTGCNNNNCCGGGCCTTGTTTATCGGCGGGGGGCGAGTTGTTTACGTAGAGGTCCCTCGGGCCGTGACACTTCTCTGCTCTTGTCTCCCCTCTGCAGACCTTCTTGCGGGTGCGAGCGAATCGGCAGACCCGACTGAACGGTGAGTGCGGCCCCGCGCGGCGCCCCGGGCCGCCCCTAGCCCGCAGAGCCGTCCCCTGCTCGGAAAACTTCCCAGAGTTGGGCCGAATTATGGACACACCCCCTCCCACCGAGGCTGAGAGCTGCGAGCTACGTCTACGGGGCCTCGACTTGGCAGCGACAGGGCCGCGGAGTGTATAGGGCAAACTCCTCCCCGTTCATACCCAACTCCCTGCGGGAAGCAGCTCTCCCCGCCGGGATCCCTCATGCGAGCTTTCAAGTAGGCCCTAAATCCTGCGTTTTCCATCCTGGGGCCAGGCAGCCGTGCTTTCACAGCTCACATGGCTGAATCTTGCACTAAACTTTTAAACCACCAGTCGTGTCTCTGTATCTGACGTCATGTTTTGGTTTGTTGTGTTTGGTTTGGTTTTTTTGGTTTTTTTTTTCTCTCAAGCTTGCAGATGCTGGCGTGGTACTTCTATTCTTGTACTTCTAGATGTTACTATCAACATGTAAACAAATACTTCTAGCAAATATTTAAAACACAGATCAGAGATCACTTTATTTCAGAAAAAGAAAATCCCATCTCTGTGTTTGTAAATCAGAAAAAAAAAAAAAACAGCTGAAAGTATACTTTTTTTGCTTGGACTGAAGAAGTTGAAACTCTTCCCAAAGTTCGGAGAACTTTGTGATGTGAATAGTAGCAGTATTCTGATGTTTCTTTGCTTATAGCTGCTCTAATGTATACCAATTAGACAAAATTTGGTTGGTTGGGCTATCAGAAGGCATGTTAATTTTGAACTTACTGCAGGGACAGTTGGAGATAACAGCAGTGACATACTGATACACTCTATCTGGAAGAATATAGGAATACTTAAATAACAGAAGGCTTTCAAGTGTACCCATAGCAAAGTAGTTTACTTGGATTTGAAGTGCTGCATGTTGAGCATAGTCTTTAGCAAATAGAAACATTATTAAGTCCCTAACTTAAACAGCTGAATTCAGAGCTTGTCTGGAGATTTTTAAACATAAATCCTCAGGGCCGAAAACCTGCGAGCTCTTGGAAGTCTGTTAAGTCATACATCAAAGAGATGAGTTGCCTTGCAGCAGTTACAGGTAACTGCTAGCAGGTGTGCTTACATCTGCACTCTTGAGATGACTGCAGTGAGCTACCAGTGTTGCAGGTAGACCCTTTTCCAGACACAGAAACTTCAGATGGCTGAAATGCACTGAGGTATTGCTCCGCGGTGACTTGTTTTGTGTGACAGAGGTCTCTGGAGTCAGTGATGTCAAACTGTTTCTTTATAATTTTTGGATAGCTGGGGCCGAGCTCCCACCTTTTGCCTTTTTTCAGCCCAACAATGTGCAGTTACCTTATTTTAATTAAAAAAAAAAAAATAACCTGAGCTAGGCGTGTGAGGTTCTTGGTGTTGTGCTTAGGTATGAATGAAATCCCTTGATGACAGCATGCTCTGCTGAACTGATACAGTAGTGCTTTATGCTTTTGACTTTAGCCTGGAGTAGGACTGCAGCACAGTAAACTGGATCCTCTTGGCCCCTGTTCTTGGATGTTTTGTGCAGCTGGGCTCATCATGTAAAGGAAAGCTGCTAGTTTGTGCAGCATTTGCATTGTTTTTGCTGAACCTTATTTTATATAAACTTTTTGGGGTACAGTGAGCAGCAGAGCCACGTTCCAGCTGAGGGCTTTTGGTTAATACATATAATGCCCTTTTAACACTGGTAAACTACCTATATTGATGGCTGCTTCAGTCTTATGCTGTTAAATCAGTATCCAGCTGAGGAGCTGGGTCAATTATACTGCTGGTTTCAATGCATGTCACTTTACATTTGTGACCACTGAACCTGGCCTGCTTTCTTGTTTCCTTCTCTGCACTTGTGTGCATGAGAATAACTTTGCATTACTTATATGATTTTCCACATCTTTTGTTAAACAGTTATTTAAGCATAGGAGAAACACTTGAGTGCTTTGGGTTGGGGGGAGGAAGTGCATATTTGCCTATGTTATGTGTTTTAACAAACTTCTAATAGGTCACACTTCATAGCTTGCTCCATGAGAATGGCTTCCTTATCCCAGTTAGTTTACACTGACCGTTATGTAGGACTTGTCCAAAGATAGCTGACTTTTGCTTTCATATTCTTAATGACACACTGAAGAAACTCGAGGTATAGAAAATGTAATCTGCCAAAGAAAAAAATGTTTCATTTGGTTTTAGTATGTTTTAGATGTACTCTTCAATAGTGTCTTAAACATCATATCTTGGTACCTCTGTCAATATTCTCAACAGCTGAGTTCCAGAATCACAGAAACTCTTCCTCCCATAAAAAGAGGCCTGTGGTGTTTGTTCTTCTCCCATGTGGTCCTTGACTCAAATCTCAGCTGCCTAGCTTTTTGGGCCAAGTCCTATCAGATCTCCTTGATGTGTTCCATTCTGTTGTGGTCACTCAGAAAAGCACAATAGCAGAGGAAAGAAAAGGGGGAGAGGAGAGAGAGAGAGATACCTCCTGTGAGCTGCTGTCGGCCTGGTTGCAACACAAGATCCTAATAGATACATGTTTCACAGTTACCTCATGGTCCAGAATTTTAATTCTGGAAGTTAAACCTTTTACTTAAATTGAGCTATGAGTAAGTTGAATGCATTCGCAAGCACTGGAGCAGGAGATTAATGCTCTGTCTGTTAGATTCTCAGTTGAGTGTATCTGAACTTTCCTGTCGGCCTCAGTGAGTTAATCCCACACATCTCACCTATGCTAAGCTCACTTTGCAGAGGTGGTACCCTTGTGAACCCAGGAGTATGAGGTGCTGATTCCTGACAAAGCTGTGTGACAAAAGGCATTTCTTCCATTTGCTTTATTTCCAGTGTTGCCAAACTGGAAAGTTTAAGCCACCCTGTAAATTGATGCTTATGGAGTTCAGCAGTGTAGAGCAGGTTGGGTAGTCGCTCAAAATCAGAGGCACAAAGTTAGGGGTTAGTGTATCAGAACATGGATTCAGCAGGTTAAGTATGTGGCATCCTCAAGGGAATAGTTCCAGATTGAAGGTTGCATGGAAGTTTGGCCATGCAAATGTGAAAGCCCCACTGAGACCCTTCTGTGAATTTGGCCCTTAACATTCTCTCTCAGGCAGATGAGCAGCAAATTGTACATAAGGTCTGAAACGGATTCATTCTTGGCCATCTGTTTTTCTTGCTTTAGCTTGCTCTTGAGATGGGTTTTTGTGCTCTGCCATTTCTATCATTGTTCCCTTGGATCGGATGCTCTTGCCTAAGTTGATCATCCACAGAAGCTTTTCATGACAGGTCTCACAATAATAGGTGTAGTTGCTCCTCAGGACTCCCCTAGTAGGTTTGCAGAGAGCAGGTGCTCATTTTTATGCTTGAGTATCTTTGAAATGCAGGAGTATTGGAAAAGTTGGCATTTTCAGTACATTTGTAGAATTATGTCGTTCTACACCTGCCTGAGAGGTTGTCTCACATTTTAGTGGTAACCATAAGCTTTCCTCTTTGGGCAGACTTCTGTGGAAGTGGTCACTGTGCAGTCTGTTGTTGAACCATCACTAGCATGTTTTGTGCTTTTGTAGCTGATGAGTGGGGAGGAATAAAGCTAGATGATTTTCACTGGAAAGGAGACAAAAATGTTTCCACTTTATTTGATTGGCTCGCCACTGCAGGAGCTGCTAATGATGTCTGCATGGGACTCAGGGGACCTCTCAAACTGGTGGAGGCAATCATAAGAGATATTGCTAGTAACTTAATCATCTCCTTTGATGCTGCAGTAAAGGTTTGCATAGTATCCACTGCTAGATGCTATGTGAGAGTAATTAGTGCCCTGGCCTGAAGGTGAATATTTGGTTGGGGGGGGGTACCAGTGAAACCTAAAATCCATTAGCTTTTCTCTCAGGAGGCTTTGCTGGCCTAGAGAATTAACAGGATCTTTAGGCATTACTGAAGCTTAGCCTTGATGGGAAGAATGTGTTGCAAGGAAAGATCCTTAGTCTCTTCTTGTCCATAAGGGCTGGATTCTCTCTGCACCCTCAGGAAGGCAGAGGCCATTATACCCTCAGCAGCAGAGGACTTGTCAAATCTAATTTGGCTCTTCCTCTAGTGCAAGCAGCTTCTCACCTTGCATATCCCAAAAGACCTTGTATTAAGAAACAGAAGTGGTTCCTTTACCCAACACAGCTCTCAAGTTAAGTCAGGACTGTAAGTGAGACCTGGGCCCTTGCAGTGGATCCCAGTTCTTGCTCACCTCCATGTGCTACTTGCTCTTTCATATTCTTTGGTGGCTTAAGCTCCTGGGGTGCCCGGTCGTTCAGTAACCAGAGGGATATCGTGCACTTGCAGTGTGTAGGGTGATGTACATCTGTGAAAAGTGAGGCCTTAAAGGTGCCAGAAGCTCTCTGATGGCCTAATAATAGTTATTAATGCTAATAAAAATTAGTGAACCTCCTCACCTGCTGGCAGAAAGCTAGAATAATAACTATAGAGTCTTTGTTCGATCAGAGATAAGAATGGGTCAGCTTTATGCGAAAAATCTGCTTCCTTGAGCCCATCCTCTTCTCGCATCCAGTCCTCTGCTGGCTGAGTTTCTATCTTCCTGAATTACAAGAGGGAATGGCTGCGCTTTTTTTTTT
>VWYK01030618.1:156204-191129 GCA_013399775.1 Semnornis frantzii | reverse complement strand
TTTTTTCTTTTCTTCTCCCTCTTCCACGCTCCTGGACAGGAGCGAGGGGGTAGAGGGATTAGTGAGCTAATTAGAAATGATCGCATCTATCAACACTAATTAGCAATCTTGTGGTCTCACTTGCGTGTTCTTTTGAGCTGCTCCCCTTCGGGACGGCACCACAATCACCCCCTGCCTTTGGGGCAGCTCTGTCCCTTCTGTGCTGATTGGAAGTGATAGCCGGGCTGCCAGTCGTGTCGGGTGGGGACAACGCTGCTCAGGATGTGCTTTCCAGGCTGCGGCATTCCCTTTCCGTTTCTGCTGTCACCAGGGGCACCCTGGGCCTCTGTGGGCACAACACTGCCACTGTTGATGACCACAGAATGAAAATGGCAGGGGCATTTGTTTTCAACACCTCTTTCTTCCAGTGGCTTTTTCACTTGTGGCATTAGAACTTAAAAGGCTGCTTCTCGGCAGAGCTAAACGAGCCAAGAGTCTGCTGAGTCTGACGTGGTTCTGTTTTTCACTCTACGCTAACGTTGCAACAGCAGATTAGGTACTTGTTCTGGCAGAATAGTTGCAAAAAGTCTATCAGCACAAGACCTGAAACAAGTTTTCTTTACCACTGTTACAGTGCATGAACTGCAGTTTAAAAAAAAAAAAAAAAAAGTTATAAATACTAACAAACTTGCCAGGCAGATTGACTTAGCTGAATTGATTTGCCACAGGGAGTTCTACCGAAATAATTAAACTGCTCCTTCCCTGCATTTCCCTTTTCAAAAACAGAATGAGGTGAGAGAAAGATGTGTCTGCAATCAGGATAGCAAAAGCTTTGTTCCTGTGTTTTTCTGTGGTTAGATAGATGTTTGCTAACGAATGCTCAGGTCGTGGCTGATTCCAGCCTCCTCCCTTCTGTGCTGGCTCTGCGGAGCTATTGAGGCAAGGAAGGAGCAGCTTTAACTTATGCGAAAGAGCCATGTGGGAGGATATAGGTATTCACTAAACCAGAACTCCAGAAGTCTCTCGTGCACTGAAGGACAAACCACTGTGGCTTAATTCTGACTACTTCTGTAACAGAGCTGGATGATGCTGAAGGGGGAGGAGGGGTAGCATTTGGAAGTTCAGGAAGAGGAGACAAGACACATTGGAGCTCGTTGTTTTATTTGAAAGTGGAACAGAATTCATCAGGGCACAATGAAATTAGCAATAACACTTCATATTAGAAGGAAAAGTATTAAAATATCCCTGTAGGAATACCAAAGTATTTGAAGCGTCCGGAGAGGCGGGTGGGCTGTAGAGCTGTCAGTGTGGTGCACTCAACATGAAAGGGTTGTGGAACTTCCACAAGTAAAACTTAGAGAAATTATGAAAGTGATGTGCTTTTACTTGAGTCTTTGTTGTTCTAAATGCCAGGTATCAAAACCGCTCATGTTTTGGTCTCAAGTTGCTGCCTCTTATTCTAGGAACATCACTTCTGCAGAATTGTTTTCGTGATGCCATGAGTAGAGATTCATTTTGCACCTGCATTGTTCAGTGAGGAAAAGCAATGCCCAGGGAATAATTTGCAACCTTGTTAATCCTTGAGCTTCAGAGACTGCTAGGGGAATGATGAATACTCTTAATTCTGGATTGTGGAGAAGTATATCCTAACCCAGAGAGTCTTGAGTCCAGGAAAGACAACAAGAAATCTTAGAAAGAACCCTTCCCATTCTGTGTGGGTGTGTTCAGCTGTAACTTCATACTTAACTTTGTGATGGTCATGCACCAGACTGGTGCACTGTAGAAAACAATTGTTAGAAACTTTCCCATACCCTGATCATCTCTTCCTGGTGCTCCAGCAGCTTTCTCTGACTCGTTGGCTGCAGGGAGCAGTGTTTGGGCACGAAGGCTTTCAGAGCATGCTGCACTGCTCACAATGTCAGTAACGATTTCTGGCTAATGCAGCTTTTTGGTGGTGTCATCTCTCATTATCACACAGGCTTTTCCTTGGGCTTTTCCTTGTCTCTCATTCAGAATTTTGACCTTCCTTATTAATTAAACAGTGAATTTCCTGCAGCCAGTGATTGAGTTATTCAGTAATACTTGCCTAAAGCCACCATAATAAAGGACAGAAGTTCTTTTTAATGCAAATGATTTGGTTCCAGATGTTTTGATCACATTAAATGATGGTTCAAATTAACCAGAGATTGGATTAAGCAACAGGCTACCTTGGCTGCTTTTTCTAATCGTGGTGGTCCCTAACATGTTTGTTTCTCAAGAGTGTGCCCTCAAGAAGGCAGTGTAGCCCCCAGTTTTCCTCTACATTAAAATAGCAAAGTAAAAATAACAGAGAGACAAAAGATATCTAGCATAGGTGCTGTTTTTCACAGAAAAGATCTTCCCTCTCCACACTTGTTATCTGCTGCTAAAATAATGTTCTCACTTCTTTGCGGTGTTCTGGGAATTAATTATTCAGGGTGTACAGGAGACTCTCTGATTCTGCAAGTGACTATGATACACCTCATCCAAGGCTTTTTAGGTGCTACATCATCCTTCTATGGTCTAAGCAGGTTCTTGTGTGGGCAACAGATGTGTTAGTGGATGGGTCTCCAACTTAGAAGGAAAAATCCAGAACAGGATTCAATGGTTTGTTTGATCACTCAACTTTGAAAGCAGTTTCAAGCTTCCAAAAGGAAAGTATTTAACCATTTGAATAACTTAACCTGAGGATGTGCAGCAGATATTCACTCTCATAGATACTAAATTCTGAGTAGCTGTCTTTGTGAAATCAGACTCTACCTGCTGCAGGTTTCATCTGGAAAGTGCTAGGTCGTGTTCTCTGTACCGTTTATGGAGGTCAGAATAGGGAGTTGCAATGGGACTTTCTGGTGTGAAATCTTGCCATTTCTGCCAAGGGTTTATTATTTGGAGCTGAGCTAGTAAAGAGAAGAGTGAATATACAAACTTGACATGTCTTCCTCTTTTTGTTTTTTCTTTTCCTTCCCTGGTCTCTTCGTGCAGCTCGGATTGGAAAAATGAAACGGAGGAAGCAAGACGAAGGGCAGGTATGTCCCCTCTGCAGCCGACCCCTGTCAGGATCCGAGGAGGAGATGAGTAGGCATGTGGAACAATGCCTTGCAAAGGTAGAGGCGCAGCAGGATTGCCAGCTGCCATTCCCTTCTCCCTACTCCCGGCTTTGTCTGCAGTTGACCTAACATGGGGCAAAAACTAACATCGCTGAGCTTGCAGGCAGTGCTAACTGTATCCCTGAGATCTGTAGTCACTTCTCTTTGTCTTGGGAGATGGATTCTTTTAGATTTTTCTCCTGTGTTCCATTAGTAACTTTATTTCATGTACCTTTTCACTGTTGCTGAAGTCTTGAGTTGTAGACTGTGAAGGTAGAGCTGTTGAAGTTTATGAAGCCTTTTTTAGGGCTTCATGCTTCCTGCGTGGCAAAGCAGGAAGAGTTCTTTCTGATCTCTGCCTTTGACAGAATTAGAATTATTTTTGTTGTATTCTTTTGTAGCAGACTGGCATTCGTAAATGTTGCATGACCATCTTACTCCAGGAAGTGCATTTGGGCAGAACCATTCTCTTGCTTTTCATCCCAGTGACAGCAAGAAAGAAGGAGGAACAAGACCTAGGGGAGGGAGAGAGTTGTCTCATAGGGCTCTCTATGTTTGATTCTTAGGAAAAGCCCACAATAGAAATGATAACAAAGTCATTCTTGTTTCCTCAGGAGATGCATGGTGTAAAGAGAGGTGTCTTTTGGTTAGTGATACGCTCTAAGAGAACATTCCTGCCAGGAGTCAAAGGAATCTGTGGTTTACATGATAGGGGAATTGTGCATGCAAGGCTGGGGAATGCATGTTGAAATGCACACCAGCTTTGTTGTAGGAGCCAGCCACATTTCCTTGTGTAAAAATTATGAACCTTGCAACTTGTTTTGATCTTCAGGTTGTCAAGTTCTCCCAGCACCCACATACTTCTAGATTTAGATCCCTGGAAATGGAAGCGGGAATAGATGCTGCTGTCCCTTTATGCTTAGCTGTCCTGGGAACAGTCTAGCTTTTCTTTCCCATTCCACCATGAGTTACTAACTCCAAAGAGCTATTTCATGCGTCTCAATGCTCTGCCCCTGCTTTACCCTGTGCAGAGAGAAGGTTCATGCATGACTGAGGATGACTCTGTGGACATCGAGAATGAGAACGGCAACCGCTTTGAAGAGTACGAGTGGTGCGGGCAGAAGAGGATACGAGCTACTACTCTCCTGGAGGGAGGATTCCGAGGTGCGCCAGTGGTTTGGGGGCCCTTGTACATCATTCTGCTGGGGGTGTTGATCATTGTCTATCTTTAAAGTGAAGGACCTGGAGATTTGCCTTTCACAAAGGCCTGAATGTGAAGTAATTTCAGTTTTCTGCCTCTCTTGAATGATGAGAGTCAACATTTGCGCAAGTCTCAAACAAAAGTGTGTCGTTACTTCTTCCTCGAGAAATGTGCCTGAAGAGGGAATGAGGAGGAATGGGTAGAGTGGGCAGGTCATTCGGGGAAAATAGCTTCTTGTATGTTACACATAGTAAGAAATACACGGAAATATGTGAAGAGAGGGAAATAGAAATGAAATTGTAAAAATTCCCAGCCTGGAGTGACGAAAGCTGGTGTATCAGCCTCTGGTGATGTATTGGAGGTGACAGCTAAGTCGCTTTAGCACCTGCATAAAATATTAAAAGGCCAGTTGTGCATTTATCACTCCATCCCTTTTAAGGTTGATAAATGAGAATCCAGGAACCTGCTCTGAGCCTCCAGCACTGCAAGCCCTTAGGGCTCTCAGACAAACACATTTTATTTTTCCTCCTTCTTTTGCTCCTTCCCTAGTGACAGGGAAATCAGTTACTGAGGAGGGAGTGAATTATGGCAAAATTTGACCTCACCTGAGCTTTATTGGTGAATGTAATTTTAGCTAGAAACCTGGCCCCTTTCTTACATTCAGCCCTTTGGCCTCGAAGAGGAGGATTTACTAAACTGTTCGTTGGCATGAACTTCTGGCACTAAGCAGAGTTTCTCACAAGCAATCCACGTAGCGCATGCCTAATGAGGGAGTGGGAATGCTGGCTCCCTCCATTCAGTAAAGGGGATGGGATGTGATGTCTTCCTGTATCAGCTTGGATTTTCATTTGAAATATCTCAAGGAGAAAAGCTGCTCTGTAAGGAAGTTGTACTTAAAAACCAGCAGTGTGCTTAGTGACAGACTGGCACTGCTGATCTGCTCCTACTTTCCTCTGAAATTAAATTGTAGCTGGTTTGTAGCAGAGCAGATGATCTGGACTGTAGAGGTGAAAGAGCAGCTTCTCTGGGTTTTAAAGGCTACCCAGCAAAGCACACACTACTGCTTCCCGTGTCTGTAGCCTTACCTGCCATGACTTTTTTGTACCCTCTCAGAGTTAAATCTCTGCACAATTCCAGGAAGAGGTCTGAAGAGCCCATCCAGGGCCTTAGACTGTGTTTATGTAGTATAATCACCACAATCTGTAGCAGGGAAGCATGTTTGAGTGTCTCTATTGTTGTCACTGCTAGTCCTGATTAGCAAAAGCTACTCAGTTCATTTCTGTCTTTTTTGTGCATGTCTAATTTCTTTCTTTATCCCTACTGAACACCTTCACCTCCGCTGACCACCTGAGTTTGAACCTTCTGCTTTTGGTGCTACTTCCTTTGGTGTGGGCATTATGCTACCTTAACTTAGTTAACATCACTAGCTGGTTTTCAGTTAACTCAATGAATTGTGATGTGAACTTTTCATATTGCTTCAGTCATATGGAAACCCTCTTTGAGATGTGGCTTCAGGCAGACAAAATATGTGTAACTGATGTGATTGGGCTGTGTAAATGCAAAGTACTTGCTCCATGTTGCATTTTCTTTGCTATTTTAAAGAATTCTCAGATGCATTAGTTTGCATTATATGGATCAGCTGCCACCACAAGTTAGACTCTAGCATCAGTCAGGGCTGTAACCTCTGCTACATGGCTGCACATACATGGACAGGTACTTGTTTCACGCTTGGAAATAACCTTGCTTCCATCAGGAAATATGAGGTCTGTCCCTTCTTTCCTTTTTGAGATCTTCATGACACAGTCAAGAGTATTCAGTTACATGAACGTACTCAGCGAAGGACTGGAAGGCTAGGAGAAGCATAGGACAGTTAGGTGCAGTTCTAAAACTCTCCATAGTTACTCTCATGAGAAGGCTTTTGGATTAGACTCCTTCCTTTGGTGATACTGGATGAAAGGTTTCTGTAGGTCAGCTTGCAAGCACATGCAAGGAAACTCTGTAGTATTTGGTGAGGAACAGCTTTTTGTGGGCAGAGCCACTTAAGAAATTGCATCACCAGAGGAACTGGCAAGTCTCATGAATGCATTTCTCCCTGTCCTTCCCCCTCTGGAACACACCTTTGCTGGTAGTTGGGCTCAGCAGGTGCCATGTTCCTGTAGGGAGGTGTCCTCATCCCTAAATACTGCAACAAGAGATGTCTGTAAAATCTGAGAAGACAAGACAAAGCTGGAATGATCTCCCATAGTTGGCCAACTGTTTTTCTTTTTAGGCAAGTTATACTTTTTCTTGCTTGCATTCGCGGATCTTGTATTGTCTCTGGCTGCTGGCATTCAGAGGTCTCCATCAGTCAGGGCTTATTTGTGTGCTCTCAGGTAGCCCTAAGGTGACTTGTCTTTTTCCCTTTCTCAGCCAGTGTTGATTCTTGCTTTACTTTAGGGACAAAATTATTAATTTATAGCCCTGAGGCACAGCATAACGTTTTGGAGATGCTTTCCAATGCTTAGAACTGCTTTATCTAGAGTTGGCAAGGCCGTCGTTAACCCCTGTCACCCGAGGCTTTGTGTTTGGCTCTGTTCCCTTTGCTGAGAAGCAGCAGTGAAGTGGAAATCGAAGGCCTTTTATAATGCCAGACAGCCTTTGCCAGGCTACAGGGATGTCACCAGTGTCTAAAGAGATGACATGGGGAAATACATAAAACCAGAGGGGAAAATAAATGTCTGTGTGTCTCATTAATTTCAGTTTTATTGGTGTGTTGCTTCGAGGAGATGTCAGAGCTGGGTGAAGTGGGAGCAGGACACGGTGACCATCCTGTATTGCGTGAATTGGTCAGACCATTGGGCAGCATTACAGAAGTGACATAACACAGGTCGTTGGCAGATGCTTTTTATCACTTTTTGGTTTACAAGCAAATTTCATGTCACCTCATTGTGAGGAAAACTATTTGCTGATTTTATGAAAGATCCTGCCCAGTTCTCAGGTAGGGTAAAATTGGGAGCTCTTGGGGTTTTTCTTCTTGAAAACAGAAAGATCAGGAAAGCAAACAGCCCTGTTTCGTGGAAGATGGCCTAATACTTAGGAGCAATCATAGGATGGAACTGTCACTTACGTGGTTCCTTGATGTTCTCTTGTTTCTAGAGCGCTCATGGGGAAGAATTGCTCCTGTCAGCTGAAGGACTGTCTTAGGAGTTGGAAATTCTTTGTCTTCTGTGTTGGTTTTACAGCTGCAAAGCAGAGCCATAGCATATCTTGCTTGCCACAGCTTTGCATACTTGATGCAGTAGGTGGAGAGAACAGATGATGTCATTGTTTAGAAATATGCTGTAACTGAGGGGTGCAGAGGTCATTGTGTTACCTCTTCAGCTGTTGGGTTTGGTGAACGCATTCAGTCAGGAATGATTTACTTCTAGCTGTCCTCTTGGCTTCTTAAAGCATCATTTGCTATCGCTTAGTTTGCTTACCCAAAATGGGGGTAATACAGAATGTGAATTAAGGTTATGGGCAATTATTTGGGACCTGGAGCCACTCGGCTGGGTCCTGCTTGAGGTAACTCGTTGTGGGAGAGTTTTTGCTTCTCCTCGGGATAGGTACAGAAGCCTACCAGTGTGAAATACCAAGTGCTGGTTAAGTCAGGCTTGTACTTCAAAGTGAAAAACCATACAGATACAATAATCAAATATTTCCCTATCTCAACAGAGTGTCAGAAGACTACAATTTCTTTTGAAATACCTGAACATTCAGTAACCATCTATCCCCAGGTCTCTGAATCTTCTCTCTCTGACACTCTTTGTTGCAGGGGATTCTTTCGTACCATCTTTGTCTAATGAGTTTCTGTGTTTAGGAAGCCAACAAGGCTTGGCCAGTGAAAGCATCAAGTGGCTCCCTCTCTGATGTTGGTTTTTGTTGTTTTTTTTTAACCGCTCAGCATATTTGTAGCAGTTTTTCTTTTCCCCTTCAGAATGGATGCACGTTACCCTCAGTGTTTACACTCTAAGGTTATTCCTTTAAAGAATTCCTGAGGGAAGTTCAAAAGGTTTTTTTTTCCTTTGAAAGATTCAGTGTCTCTTTTTGTGTGTATGTCTCTAACTTGAAAGAAGGGTAGAGGAGGGGGGGCAGTGAAAAAAAGTGCTTTATCTGAAAAGAATCACATCAGCTCTGCACTGATAGAAGCTGCTGTCATCTCTTAAACGGCTTAGCACAGTCAAAAGGCAAGAGGACTTAAAACAGTGTCTTACACAGGGATCGATGAGTGGAACACATAACTCGTAACTGCAAAAAAAAAGAAGCACGGGGGGAGAGATAACGGTAATGATTGCATTCAGGGAAGCTTGAGGGAGGCTTGTTCTTTGTATCACAGCTTCAAAGGTGTCTGGACCGCTGCCTAAGCAAACTGTCCTGTGAAGTCTCTCCCTCTGTAGGTCTAGGGAAAGTGGGGGTGACACTTACACCCTTCTGTTCCTTGGCAGATGGGGCAAAGATTAGTAAAGGCCAGGTTAGCATCTTCCTTCTGCTGCTTCAGGTTTGAGAAGAGGATTTTGTCACTGGGCCTGTCCTCGTCCGTTCTGGGAAGGTGGCTTGTCCAGGAGAGGGGAAGGTGGCAAACGGCAACTGGAGCGGTTGGGGAGATGGGGTGGGGGGACGGGATGTCAGTTTATCGATCGCACCTCAGTCAGGAGAGCTGCAGGCGCAGTGCTCTGAGCACGAGCGGCAGCGTGCTTAATGTGATTGAAAGGCAGTTAAAATGGCGGTGACCTTTTCAGGGGGAATTAGATTGCCTGCCAAGAGTGGTTAGAGGGAGTGATAACGCCAGCTTGAGGAAGCTGTCCAGTCCGCTTCAAAGGGAGAGAGACAGAGACAGGGAAAGCAAGCTAGCAGCAAGTACCATTTAAAGCACGAGCCGTGTGGCCTGATAGAACAGAGATTGCTGTCCTCTTTAGATATGAAAGAATTGAAGAAATGCAGTGAAGTTCTTTCCACCCAGCCTGTTCTCTTGTCCCCTCCAGGTCCTCCACCAAAAAGCCTTCCTCTGGGCACAGTAGCCCAGAGCCACAGTAGTAGTCATTACTGCTCTTCTGGGTTTCTTTTACTTCAGCAGATCAATTACATCAAAAATAATACAGGACAGAGGAAAAACTCTGAAAATGTTAAAATGGTAAGCAGGACATTTTCAGGGAAGGTTATGTTCTGAGAAAGATCAACGTGGCGAGGATCTGTCTGATACGCTGCAATACTCTTTAAAGAAGGAGGAACATGCAGACATTACTCAGTTGTCAAGTTTCTCTTTATTTCTCCATGCTGCCCTCCTCCCAAGATAGCAAAGGGTTTGTATCTGTCCATTAACGTCTTATTAAGGGAAAAGAACTGCCTGACTTAGCATATGCACAGCAAAGTTTGGTAAAGACTATAGCAAACTGGAGTTATCCTTGGGTGCCTGTCTGCATTGGATCACATGTCCTGTACCATTAGGGCAGCTGCCTGGGAAAGTGAGACTGTATTAATATTGAAAAGTTTACTGCAGATGGGTACAACCCTACTGTCACCTTTCCGTCATTGCAGAATCAGATTGCACGTCAGTTCAAGCAACAAATGTAAACTGCATTCAGCTTTGGGCTCCCCAGTTTGAGGGACAGGGATCTGCTCAACGGAGGGCTACAAGGATGATTAGGGGACTGGAGCACTGCCTCATGAGGAGAGGCTGAAGGACCTGCGGCTTCTTTAGTCTGGAGAAAAGAAGACTGAGAGGGTATTTAATAAACATTTATCTGAGGGCTGGGGGTCAGGAGGTGGGGACAGGCTCTTCTCAGTTGCTCCCTGTAATAGGACAAGGAGCAATGGATATAAGCTGCAGCACAGAAGATTCCACCTCAACACAAGGGGGCACTTCTTTACTGTAAGGGTCACATAGCACTGGAACGAGCTGCCCAGAGAGGTTGTAGAGTCTCCTCTGGAGACTTTCAAGGCCTGTCTGGATGTGTTCCTGTGTGACCGGTGCTAGATTATATGGTTCTGCTCTGGCAGGGGCGTTAGACTCAATGATCTCTTTGGGTCCCTTCCAATCTTTGACATCCTGTGAACATCCTGTAAACCATCCTTCATCCTGCATGGGTTAACTGCTCAAGAAAAGAACATTGAGGAAATAACTGTGTGCTTCTCCAGTTTGTTCTTCTAAATACATACCATATTGGAAGCATACTCTCAGGTGTAAAATCCTGTCCTCAAAATCTAAGTAGGTGTTTTTCAGTTCTGCCTCAGCAGCAAGTGTTTGTGAACACAATGACACTGCTTGTGTCTGGTAATTACCCAGCAGAAAGCTCCATTTTTATTTCTCAGTGCACTTTCATGAACGTCAACTTGCAACAAACTGCAAAATCTGTGTTTGACACACATGCAGAGCCCAAAGAATGGAGATGCATCATCTTCCAATGGTATAAAGATATTAGCAAACCTGCAGCGGACCTGAAAAGTCTTGCTCTAGAGTCTCACCTACTAGCTTGGTTTTTCAAAGAAAATAAGAGGCATGTGGGAAAGCTTCAGTAGGCAAGGAGACTTTCCATTTTTCCGTGCCAGGAGGTTCAGGCTGCATTTAAGGTGGTACTAGTAAGAGGGAATAAACTGAGCTCCTCCAATTCAGCAAAAGAATTTGAGTTGAATGGTGAAAGTGTGACTTCTCCTAAGAGACTGTGTGGGAAATAGAAGATGTCGCTGGTGTATTTAGGCCTTCTGGAAGAATGGTTTAGTAAATAGAATCATCTACACAGAAACAGGGAAGATGAGTCAGAACTCATTTGTTTTACCCTGGCAGGCTAAAGCAAACTTCAGCTTGGATGCAGGAGCAGTCAGTGGTAAGAGTATAGGGAATCTGCCATAATGAAATTCTTAATCTTCCTCCCACTTAGCGGGAGCTCAGTTCAGTGCCTTTCTCTGTCACGTTTCCAGTGTCAGCTTCCCTCATTGCTTAGCCTCTAAAGTGAATGCACCTGTACAACTGAGCATCCTTCCCAGCCCCTCAGTCTTGGTATTTCAGTCTTCCTGTATTTGGGTTGCTACCTTCTGCTGGTCACTTCTACCTAATGTAAGCTTCCAAGTGAGCAAGATCTATAAATTTTGTTTCTCAAGTGCTTTTTTTATGCCTTATCCCTCCCTTTAGAGGACTGCTGGGTCCCAGAGCACTCATATGCCTTACCTCAGCCCTTGTGTAAAATGGTGGTAATCCTGGTAATCCCTCTGTTGCAGAAGGAGGGTACTTTGTACTGGCCTGATGGAGTAGCCCAACCACTCCTTAATGTTTGCACCTCTCTCCTTGGAGTGCAAGTACTTGTCCACATGGTAACACTTGACCTGAAAATGCTAACAGGTCTGTTTGCATATGTTATATACAGTAATCAGATGGACAGTACCTGGCTATTTCTCCATTGTTTGTCCCCACATACAGAATTTGAGGGATTCTATGGCTAATAAATGTCCCTTGCATATTGTACTGTGTAAAAACAGATGAGAATAGTACATGGATTAAAAAGGAAAACAATCCAGAGTTCCTACCTTGACACACAAAAGCCAACATGACTAGATAACTTGTGTTTAAAGTTTATCTAATACTTCAAGGAATGGCACCATCTTCATTTTGGAACACAAAAGTGATCAGTGAGACTGGGCTAAGTAAAAATCACTAACTGGAAGGAAAAAAAAAAACAAACCTGCTTGTAGCTTGTCCCAGTCGTTGACAATACATTTTCATTAATTTGAATGCATGTAAAAATGTAAGAGCCTAATTTTTATGCTCAGACTGCCAGAACACATTAACTGAAAGGAGCACAATCAGCTCCACCTTGCTGTTTGATTTACGTAATGCTAACCAGGAAAATATTTTCTGTGGGAAGAAGGGGAATTCTCTCCATTTGATACTATTATATATCATACTTGGAGGAGGAAAAGGACTATCTGTCACCCAGCAACAGAAGGAGGAAAAAAAAATAAAAGAAAACAATGCAAATGCAGTTGTAACACCATGAATATTGGCAGGGGGAGTAAGGGAGCAGGTAGAGCACCTGAAACTACTAAATTTATCTTAGATCGAATGAGTTTCAAGTTGACAGTATCCCTTTAAGCTTCAGTCTTCCCAGATCTCAGATGTGCAGCATAAGATCTTCCTGTCCCACCCACTGCACTTGCTTAGCTGCTGTCTGCAATCCATTTTCCCAGTGGTCTGTCTGCTCTGGTTTTGCAAGTCCTAGGCTTTAGGACAGTCACTTGATAATTTAGATTTTTTTCCCCAAGTGTCTTCAGTTTTGCTAGGACTGCAACCTACTTCTCGGACACTCAAGTCAGACTTCAGCCTTAAGCACACAGTAGTTGATTGACATTATTTTAATAGCATTTTAGAATACAGTTGTTAAGTCAGGGGCAGTGAGATTTTTCTAAAGGAAAAAGGGAGCACAGGTCTCAATGGCTCTAAACAGCTCCTGTCGCCGTGTGTCGTCTCTTACGCTCGGCGGTGAAACACATTATCGAGTAGTGCCCGGAAAGTGGCTAACTGCGTTTGACACACGCCAACTCCCTGCCTCCACACTGGATAATTGCATTGTCAACTGTTCAGCAAAGTGGCAGGTGACACTGCAGCCAGATTGATTGTCCTAGTATGGAGGCTCCCAAGACTGTCAGCCACCCAATCGATAGAGTTTACACAAGACACTGTGACTGCATCTGTAACTAATTTCAGGTTGAACCTCACAAGGTGCAGTTATCCCTGTTTCTTGGTCTCTCTTCTTCTTTGCTTGCACCTTCTCCCTGGATGAGGAAGTTGCTTTTCTTCTGAAAGCCTGGCTTTATTTCTTGTTTTGGAGCTGGAAGTGAAGAAATCAATGGTGTGTTTTGTGGTTTCAGAGTTGAGGGCATTACAGCACATGGCTAACTAGCAGCTCCAGTTTTGCAATCAATAGGCTGATCAATTGATTAAATTAGCACTGATTTTTCTTTCTTCTTTCCAACCTAGAAAAGAATTCGTTTGAGGGGAAGAGCGCATGGGTTTGGCCTGTGAAATTTAGCACTTGCTTTTTTCCAGTCCTTGGCTGCCTTTCCCCCACAAATACAATCTCTCTGCTCATCATTATTTAAAGCAAACTGCATCGAGCCCTGCCACTGGCAGCAGCCCACTGTAAGCCAGGGTGTCACTTTCAGCTGTTCACCAGCCTTGCTGCTTCATGCTCTGCTGCCTTAGAAAAGTCATCCTCCGAGCTCTGCTGTGCTGCTTTATTATTGGCAAAGTTTCAACATTCCTGTGATCCCCGTCAGTGTTGCTTATTGATCCAGTGATGTGAATCTGCTTAGTGATTCAAGATTACTTTAATTCTCCCTCTTCCTTTTTTTGTTTGTTTCCACCCTCTCCCCGGGGGAACAAAAGCTTTCAGATCCACCTTTCCCTGACTCTGGAAAACGAGCTGTAGCTGCAAAGACTGTGGCTGTTGCTGCTGCTTTTGTAGTTCATCTTTGGGGTCTGAAGAGCAGCCTTTGAGATAGACATGAGACCATTCTCACCTTAGTGCATCGCTCCAGCACGAGACTTGAGGATACAGCCATGCATATATGGCCACACCAGATCAGACCTTTGGTCCAAGTGTGTTTTCCCTTCTGCAGCCCAAACCCATACCTAGATGGGTTATGGAGAGGCATAAAAGAAATCTCCGGAATACTCCTCAGTGCTGCAAGGGAAGCTTCTTCCCTGAGCCTTGCAGCAGCAGGCTCTTACCCTGTACAGCGGAGCTTGCCTGCCCTTTGTTCAGCCTGCTGCTGTGAAATGATGTTAATGGTCATAAAATTATATAGCCCCTTTCTTTAAAGGCAGCTGTTCCTCTGATCTGTTAGCAAAGATCATTGTAAGCATCCAAGATGCTGGTAAGCAGTCAGGTCTCTGGCAGCCCATTTGTGCCTCTGTGGGAGCTAATAGATGGCATCAGACAGATGCATCTGCTATTTCAGGTGTACATTGTAATGGCACAGTTGGGTGTCACTTTTCCAGGTAAATCACTGTTTCACTTGAAATGGATCTGTCTCCAGAGAAATGAAACCCTTGTCCTGTAAGCAGCTTTTCATGGCCTCTGAATGTCATTTTTCCTGCAACAGGCTAGGAAAGTCACCAGAACTATTCTATCCCCGTTTGTGCTAGGAAAAAACAAGAGAACAATTTTGCTGTCCAGAAACAGGGATGAGGAGGTGTTATGGATCACAAAGACTGCTGCTCAGCATGGCCTCATCTCTGCCACTGCCTTGTTTTCAAGAATCTAATGGCTTTGTCTGTCTTCCCCAACACCTTTTAAAATAAAACAGCTTCCATGGCACCTTGTGTTCTTAGTACTAGTTTGGGATACTTTAGCAGCTGATGAAATAAACCCAGTTTAGAGCCATTCTCGGGAAGTGTGTGTGAGGCCTGGCCGTGTGTCTGCATAAACTACTTTTATTGCCTTCATTGTTTTTACTCTCCAAGAAGCCAACGAGTGACATTTCGTTAAGAAAATAGAGTGAACGTGCTGGAAAGGGAGGTTGTGCAGAAGGGGGTCACTGCAAGGAGTGTAATTAGCAAAGGCTGCAGTTCTGGAGATTTACGGGAGGCTTTTTTTCTTCTTTCCTGAACACGTGTAAATTACCTGCAAGCAGAATTAATGCCTCTTGCCAGCCAAAACAGGTCCCAGTAGAGCTGTGTGCCCCTGAGATGGATTTGGATTCAGATACACTTACAGAACTTACACAGAATTCTGGATTTCTAGAATCTTTCCAACATAAATTTCACCTTCCCTGTTCCTTAGGGGTCGAACAGGAGAAGCACCAGTTGTACCAATGAGTTTGATTCTCTAGGTAAGCAGCATCTAGTAACTGTGTTCATAATGGTGGTGCAAATAATAATGCTATGATCTAAATTTGGTTCCTCAGTCTCCTTTGCAGTGGTGATGAAATGCATACAGAACAGCTGGCTCTCAAAACTGACTTATCTGCTCAAATAGAAGTTGAGGAGCAGAGGTGGAGTACAGTAGGTTTGTGCTTTCCTACCTTCGATGATGAAATTTGGCAGTGGTTGTTTGGGTCTGCGCTGGTCTGTTAGTCTTAGCTTTCTACTCCCAAGACTTGTCAGTCTCTGTGTGAGCTCATGCCTGCACTGAAGCCAGCAGTGCTGCCAGCACCTGAAGCAGCATATGTTGTCACTTTGACCATCTGCTGCTGAACGTGATGGAGAGAAGGAGGGACTCAAATGTGAGGCCCTTTTATCTGTTCTGTGAATCTGCTTATGTGTCATGTTAATGACTCTGAATCTTAGGTTCAGCCACCCTTCCCTAGAGAGATGTTGAGATGCTCAGTCATCGAGGGAATTGCACAAAGGGAGTCAGAGAGGATGCTTAGGCAGAGGGGATGGCTTAGGAGAAGTGCTCTGCCAACTTATGGAAAGGAGAATAAAAGTATTTCTGATGGGATTAATCTCCAGTCACTATTATTAGATACCTGAAAGACAGTGGGAACTGTTTTCTGATGTCCTTCAAATTCAACTGATTCCTGTAGTCTGCCAGTGCCTGCAGCCTGGCCCTGACAAAGAGGCATGTAAATTCTTTTTCTGCTTTTCAGACCTCTGTATTTCAGAAATACTTTGCTTGTGTAGGGTGCCTGAATTTTTCAGAAACTACATTGAGTTGGTGCTCAGGCAGACTGCTCTGAGGCCAGCCCAAGCAAAGCAGTGTACATAGTGCTGGAAGGTGGTGAGCGCTCTAGGTAAGTGATCTTGATAGGTACATTCTGATTGATGGGGGAGTTTGTCTCCCAAACTGTCACAGGGTTTATAGAGGTGCCACTCAATACCGGTGCTGGAATTGCTTGTCAGAGCACCTGGCTACAAGAGCAATGGGGATTGGAGACAGAGGTGTAACTTTGTTTTTTCTCTGCTTAATGGCCTCAGTGTCTGACCTGCCTGCTCAGTCCTGTTTGTCTGGACCTTAAGGAGGCAGCTGGGATTAAGGCTGTCAGAGGATTGTTCTGCTTTAGCATCAGGAGGCTAATTGTATTGTGGCTGGCAGTATATGACAAGTGGTTGTGTCCTACCAAATGCACAGCAGGAACAAAAAATTCTTCAACAGGGGAAGGGAAAGATACAAGAGAGTCTGCATTTTGGTTTGTTCTTTTTCCATGTGAGAGCAGTGTTTTCAGATTCACATGTGGAATTATGTTCCTCAGACCTTGGATGACTCTCCTTGTAAGAGTGCAACTGCTTCTGTGAATAAGGGATTGTGTCTCTTGAGAGTTCCTAGGTTAAACTTGCAACTTAACATTCAGTTGTCAGATTTCACTTCGTTAACACGTTGGGATGAAGTCCTGCTCCCAGACATTCACCTCTGCATAGCAGCACTAGCTTTAGAGGTCTGCTCTAGGAAATGTTGTTGATGGCCTTGAATTACAGCATGACCCTCAGAACCTGAGCCTTCTGGAGGAATCTGGTTCCCAGTGCACGCTATTGAGTTGTAGATCACTTGAATGTAGTGGTAGGGAGTATTCTGCAAGGTCTCGTTCTCCTCTAGTACTTCCAAACCAATGCTGTGGTAAAGGCAGTTTTACTCTGCTCAAGACCCTCTGCTCCATTTCACATTTTCCCTGCTCCTGGATGGTAGCATATGCTGCCAACAGAAGCTGGAAGTTGTGAGCCCTCTTTACACTTGGGCTGAGTTAGTGAGAAGCAGGTGTGATCCTATCAGGCCTTCCTTGCATTTAGTGGTCCTCTTAATCCATTTATAACAACACTTGTCCAGAAATCTGGTTTGAATGAGCCTGAGATGAATGAATAATGTCAAGCAGTTCAGACGTCAAATATTTGAACAGCTGCGTGGGTGTTTTTGCTGGCTTTGTGCATGGAAGCAACCCCAGGAAGTTAGACAAGGAGGCTCACGTCGGAGTTGTGGCACCAAACCCCAGCCCACCGGAACTGGCCTCAAAATTCATCCCTGCTACAGATGAAAGGGCATAAGGATGCCAGTGTCAGACTGCTTGCTCCACAGGTGATACTGGGCCAAGCTTTGCATCCTCTTCTTTGGTGATGTATTCCATGCAGTGGCAGTACTGGCATTTATGGACATTTTGATTCACATTGGAAACCTCTTTTGTTTTTCCTTTGTTAAAAGCAGCCTCTGAAGCCTAAAACTGATAGTGCAACTTATATTTAGAGTCTCTTGTGGGTTCACTGAGGTTGCTTTGTTTAGCATATAGTTTCTGAATCAGTTTTTTTTACCGTGTTGCAACGGATTGCGTTTGGTCACATTAAAGAAAAAATAAAGCATTTTTGGTGAAAATCTGAGAGGTGGATCACTGTGTTGCGGCTTCCTTTGGCCTGGGAGTCCTCATTTGATCAGAAAACTTGCCCTTCTCCTGCCCCCTATCTTAACCTTATACACTTCTCTGCTATGCCTTCCTCTTTAACCGAAATACTGTTTCAGATCATCACAGTATGTATGTGCCATCATCACACATACTGTCTGAACCCTTCCCTTGTACTCTCATGGTGTAGGCAGGATGTTACTCTGTTAGCAGAGCAGTAGTTCCTATTACAGAGCTTGATTCAGTAAAAGCTCTGGAATATTTTCCTTTCAGATTTAGAAGGGATTTTCTTAAGTAGAAAGGTTTTGAGAGCAAGGACACCAGGATTCTGAAGTCAAGGTACTTTAATATTTGTAAGTTGTATCAGAGTAAGCAAATCTTCCTTTCTTAAGCTCTATCCATAAACCACTAGTTGGCTCAAGTCACTTGGAAACAAAATTAATGGGAAGGTGCATGTTTGCTATGTGCTCAGCATCCTTGCAGTGGGGAGGGACATGGGGAGCAGTCCCACTTATTTTCATTCTTTTGGACATCTCGCTCCAAGTATTCATTGTCTGGCTAACATTCAGATCACCTCTGGGACTGGCCAAGTCACAGCTCCAGCTTTGCATGATTTATGTTTCCCACAGCTACAAGAAAAATGAAGACCTGTGTGTCCAAAGTTTATGGCCTCTGAGAAGTGATGGGCTAAAGTAATGCCAGGTGCAGGGAATGGTGTTACTGAGGTTAAATGCCATGCCTGTAAATTACCACCCTATTGCCCACTGTGACTTCTAAGGCAGCTTTGAAAGACTATCCAGCTTCTTTGACAGGTCTCTCTTACTCCTCTAAATCTTCACCCAAACATTGTGATGAACTGAAGGAGTCAGGATTTACTAGATGAGCCATTGCAGCAAGAGAAGGCAGCTGGTGACATGTGTTGGCTGGCACCATACAGCCAGTATGTGAAACTTTTTCTAAAGGGTCTGCTGGAAGAGGACTGCACCAGCAGCACTGCAGAGCTGACCTGCAAGCGTGGCTCCTGGTGCAGGCTGTGGATGCTGCATTGTCGACGTCGGTTTTGTTCCCTCAGCTAAAAATTAAAGCTAGCAATTACTTTGAAGTAAAAGGTAGTTTATGCTTCTAGGGAAAGGTTAGTCGAGCTACGGTTATCACTCGTTAAGGACCTTCTTTATATTCAGGGAAGAGAAATATCAAATCCATATAAACAAATTTTATTGGGGGCTTAATGAATCAGCGAGAGCATCCATTGTTAGAGAGTGACAGTAAAGAGCTGTGTCTGCAGCGTGTCCTTGGAAATGAGGCCTTCACCTTGCCCTGCTCTCTGCACAGATGCAGACTGTTAGAAATACAGCTCACTTTTTCTGGGCTGGAAAAGTGCAAGTTGGCTGCTGACTGCACAAGTGTTGAGTGTTCTGGTGAGAAGCCAGTGGGATGAACAGACTGAGACATCTGTAGCACTGAAAAGGTTACCCTAACGCTTGGGAATGTGCTCATTCTTCACATATGCACCTGATACTCAGTGCTTCTACATTAATTTTAGCCTGTGTTCTGCATTTAGGACCACACTCACAGTGTAGAAATGTAGTTTCTTTGGGGCATTTCTGCAAAGCCAAGGCTGTGTCTACATTACTCTTCTGGTGTTTGCAGGTGGGATGTTCTCCCTGATCTAGCTATGGACTTAAGTCACCAGCCATCTGAGTATGTCAGGTCCTTCAGGCTCCAGCAGGTACCTTCTGTCTGTGAGCCAGACTTTCAAGACTGCTGTCTGGGTGATGGAGTGCTAGAAGTGGCATACTGGAGGCATCCAGAATAAGCAGATTTCCATCTGCATGGCTTATGTCCCCAAACAACTTAGATCTGCTGCAGAATTGAATGTGATCCTTGCACCACTCTAGAAGTCAGATGATCTTTGCCTAATTTCCAATTTCATAGGAGAGAACATATCCAGAGTTAAACCTTACAGAGTTAACGTGTGACTTCCTTAGTTTTTCTTCTGTTCATAAACCTTGGGCAGCAAATGCCATCTGGATTTTCATCCTGTAGGTGTTTATGCACAGATTCAAAGAAACCTGGTTATATTCAGTAACACAGTCAACAAAAACCTTGAGAACCAAAATAAATGCATATATTGTTAAAAGATGGCAATCATTAGACAGTTTCATTTGGGGAAGAACAGTTTATGCTTCCTTCCTGCTGGAGTTGAGGCTGGGCTTACACCTGATCCATTGGAAGTGCAGGACTCTGGTTGACTCGCACTGGAATTTGCTCATATAAGAAGTGCTTATAAGTAGCTGTAACTGACTGTGGAGTCTGATTTATTATTTTTTCTTCTCTTAGTTACAGATTTGCTATTCCTAAGTATTTTATATTATGAAAATCTTAACTGTGACTAAATGCTTTTTAAAAATGAAGAGGGTGTTCCTCGTTCCACTTTAGTATCTGCTTGCCCTTTGCATTTGAATTAAGGACAAAATGTCCTTCTGACCTTCTCTTACCTGCTAGTAGTGTAGTTTATGTGCTAACCACTTCTATGAAAAATCAGTCTTCCCTATTTTTGGTAGGAAATCGGTCTTCCCTATTTTGCTGCTTTTTTTCCCCCCTGTCTTTAAAAGAGACCCTTCTGGTGCCTTCAACTTTAAGATAACTTGTGCAGAGAGCCAAAGGTTCAAGAATGTTAGATTTTCATCGTTGAAGGGACACTTCAGAGCATAAAATCCAGGAAGTTGGAGTATTTCTCTGCTTTCTGAGCACTCTTCTGAAAATTGGGTTTGGGCAGTGGAGCCTCTCCCAATTCATGAGGCTGTTAAGAGCAAAGGAGACCCTGCAGACTGGTGCTTTTGCATCATCTTTAGGAAATCTACACATCACCTCCAGTTCAAACCCCTGTGTGCTTTGTTTCTTTCCAGGTTCTGGGTTCATCATGTGCAGCGGGAAGGAGAATCCAGACAGTGACGCAGACCTGGACGTGGATGGCGACGACACACTTGAATACGGGAAACCACAGTATCGTTTCTGAAAGGCTCCTACTGAGAGGGAACCTAGAGGGGCACCTTCAGATAGCTTTCATACAGCACTGCCCTGGGTAGTGGTGGACAATCTGTGTCCAGCCCTGCTGAAGATGACACTGCCTTCTCCAGCTACCACAGTGCATGAACTAGGAAAGATTTCCCCATTCTGCCCTTTGAAATCTTTATCTCGGTGCAGCACTACTTCAGATGTGGTTTGTGAGATCTTTAGGAGACATTGCAGGAGATCAAAGTTAGTGTTTCTGTTCTGTTTCATAAGCAATCTGTTGTCTTCCACCCAGGTTTCTTCCATGTGGATAGCTTTTCCTGCTTCATGGATATGAAATTAGTTTATTTTCCACAAGATATCCCTTTGTTTTCAGTGGGTTTACGCAGTAAACATTTCAAGCACTGTTCATCTGCCCCTCAGAGGGACTGATTTTTTTTTTTCCCTTTAGGTCGTGTGCAGAAGTGTCACTAAGGGCAGCTTTTGGGAACTTCCTTGTCTGAGAGCCAGGTTTTTTGTACCAGGAGAGCTGTAGACACTTCTGTGCTGCAGCATCTGCAGCCATCAGGGAGAAATTCCTGCAAGGGTATTAGGCAGACCTTGACTCTAGCTGTGGTGAGGGAGAATGTGTAGCTATAGAATTAGATTTTATTGAAATCTGTGTCATTCTCAGAGACCAAAGGCCCCCAACCCTTACCTGACAAAAGATCTCTGTGCCTTAAACAGAAATAGCAGAATTGCTATCAAAAGTCTTTCCTGTTTCTTCTCACTTAAAAAATTATAACAGCTTTAATCCAGAATTAAAAGCAGTCCCCTTCATGGATACCAACCGCTCTCAAGGTGTTCCCAGTTGGAATGAATTTGTTCTGTATCCCAGATAATGTCCTGACCATCTCAAAAACCTTTCCACTGTCTGCAGCAAGGCTGTATGTTCCTTAACTCCTTGTGCTCAGGTACACAGAGGCAGACGTTATCCCTTGCACTGGGGAAGAGCCAGGTGAAGCCAAAGAGAGGGAGGCGCTTCGAGGTGCTGTGTTAAAGTAAGTCCTGTGCCTTTCTAATTTGTTTTCATTACTTTGGGAGAGCCTAAATGTGTGGAAATTACTCATTCACTGGAGTGCAAGGGTCACAACAAGAGAGACTTGAAAAGAAGCACAGTGTGACAGATGGGTCTCAATTTCTACCTGTGCAGCCTCATAAAGCCTCCCTGCACACTATCCCTTAACTACCCTACTGCCTGGACAGTGCTGAACAGAAGGTGAATGCTGGTGATGGGGAAAGTAAGGCCTGATGCATCATCTTACTTCACAATGAAATGCGTCCTCTTAGTATAATCCGATGCTATCCAAATCTTGTTTGGCACATTAGGAGTCTGGCACCGAGGGTATGATTTCATTGCATCCCATTATGTGTGGTGGGATATGCAAACTAATCCTTCTGCATTCAGCTCCGAGGTCGTGGCAGGATCTGTGCTCTGCCCACATACATATGTGGAGAATGTAGGCAGCCAGTGTTCAGGGTGCTTGGGGAAGCATTTCAGGCAAATAAAATGAGCCTTAACAGGGAACTAGGATTGCTTTCTAAGCCCTCTGCCCTGCATAAAACAGGGCTTAAATTACTCCTCTATCTCTTTCAGTGAGTGGTCCTGTGAGGTCAAGGTTGAAGTGATTGATAGAGCAGTGAAATGAAGTTTTCTTACTGCTTAGCCTGTCACAAACACTAGTGCAAAATTAGATTCCGCTCCATAGAAAGTGCTATTTGCCACACTGGATCCAAACCATTGGTCCGTTCGATGCTTCGCTCCCCACGCTAGTCCATAGGCAGTGCCTCAAAGATGCTGAAGCTCCTTCACAGCCAGGACAGTGACAGAGTGTTTGGGTATCCCTTTTCAGTGACTGTGAACACTTGGTGCTTGGTGAGACAACTGAGAACCTGGGGCCAAGAGACTCAGTTCCTTCATCAGACTTGCACTTAACGCGTTGTTTTGCAGTTTGGGCAAGGTCCTTAAATATCTTCTGAACTGATTTGCCCATCTCTGAAACAGAAGAAGTGATGTTGCTTGTTCAAGCACTTTGAAATTCTGGCAGGTTTCTGTGGAAATGCAGGAGCATAGCTAATGTCCTGAAGCAGCAAGCCTGCATTACCTTTTGAGTGCAACTGTCACAGCCCATAGAGGTAACATGTTACACAGTCACAAGTGTGCAACCTACTTGGAAAAGATTCCGTTTGCTTATGGTCTCTGTTACTAAGAGAGAGAATGGACAGGGTTAGAAGTTGTCTGTACTTCAATGCTGCCGTTCTTCAAATAGGCAGATGGAAAAGAAGGGGCTTATGAAGGTGTAAAGGTATTATTAAAGGGAGATGCTGTTACAACACAGAGAATTTTTGTTCAAAAGTAAGGTTTTCATCTTTGAAATTGTGTATTCAAAAAATGAGCCTTAGGTCACAGGTGCTGTTTGAATCCCAGCCCTTCAGTCAGCATCACAACCCCTGTGTGATTCAGCAGAGGTCACAGCTAGAAGTAGAGGTTGGGAGAACACTGGTGGAAATGTGGAGTAGCACAAAAACACCTCCTGCAGCAGGGCAAATGCTCACATTTGAAGCCTAGACTGATGGATAGAAGTATTGAGAGAAGTAGTGGGTGGAAGGGGTAGCTTTTCCTGAGCAGCAAGATTTTCCATGTTCAACCTTTGAGCATTCTGCCCTTTTCTCTTTTAGTGGTGGCACACCCAGTACTCGAATAACACCGGAGTTTTCTAAATGGGCCAGTGATGGTGAGTGGTGGACTTGAAAGAATTTATTTGTTTGCGTGTTACACAAGGACAGGCAGATACTGTATCTTCTAATTGACAGTAACGAGGCAAGTGATAGTTACAGATGCTGTCATAAAGCACCAGCAGATATATATGCACAAAGAATCCCACTGTCTTTACAGTACAGTATTCAATGACAGCTGGGGTTGTTCCCAAAAATGCAGCCTTAACTGGTATGGTGATAAGAGGCAAGAGTTGGACTGACTTACAGTTGTGTCACTAAAAGACAAACTGCTGTATTGCACAGGAAGCCAGCAGAGCTTGACTATGCGATGGTGGTGTTCGGCTGCTGGGGCTTTAAACTATACTGATACTTGTTGCTTGGGCTTTTTTCAGCTGTTTTCTTATTATCTTCCCTTCTTTAAAAGTGCGTGCTAGAGACTTGTATCATTGTCTATTGAGTAGGTCTTGTCAGTGCTGGCCTCTGTATGGCAAGAAAAGCCTGCAGCTCAGCTCTGAAGCATGCACCTTTAGAGTGGGAACTCTAGGATCTATGCTGCTTCATGGGCTGTAGCTGAGACACCAGAGCAAAGGAGCGAATGCAAAATTCTACCTTTGTGTGCATTATTCGAAAGCTCATAGCATTAGGGGAGAGAGGAGTGTTAAACCCATTTGACTGCTGGGGTTTTTTTTCTATTTAATGCCAGCAGCACTGGAAGTGTAAGCAACAACCTAGTGGAAATATGAGAATAATAAAACCTGGCGCTTTCCAGCTGTAGATGCCAAATCCATTTCTAGAGCTGGGCAGTGGTGCTCTGGTTCCCTTAGGAAGAGAACTGAAGCTCAGCGACCTGAAGAGACTTGTCCCAATGATTTTGTTCCATGTTCTGTTACTGTAATGCTTTGGGCATTTGATTCCCAACCTTGAAAGTACCTACAAGACATTACTGCTTGCAGTGGGAGAAGGGGGTGGGTAGAACCAGTTTTGCCAAGGGCATGATGATTAAATGGAGAACATAGGATATCTATCACAGGCATTTTCTTCTCTGGGATAGGCAATCACATTTATTTTTCGTGATGTAGGAGCACTCACTGTTCAGCTTCAGTAACTACAGCTACGTAGGTGATGAGGAAGCAGCCCTGATGGCACTTACTGTTTCCTTCATACCTTTTACTTGAAGCCACAGTGCTGAACTTACAACCCAGGGACTGGCCCTGGGACACTTTGTCTGACACATCTGCTGTTATCTCACACACTCTCTAATGCTGGGACTGCTGCAGTAGACCGTTCTGTTATACTAGTTACCTGGCATATGTTTTCTTCCCTCTCTATATCTGAGGCATCTCGGAAAAGGAACAAGCTGGGAGCAGGATCTGCTCTGGGTGGAGCTGCTCTGATCCCACCCTGCTAGAAGTACACTTGGTGTGGCAGCCACATTTTAAACCTGTCTGAATTAAATCCTGACTTAAACAACTGGTACATCTGTGAGGGTCAGTATGAAGTGGGAGAAGGCAGGGGTTGTATTTTCAGCCTCAAATCTCAGAAGGATGCTGTCTAGAGAGAAGGCCTCTCTGTCAGACAGGAACACGTAGCATCAGTCTCTTCTCTCCCTTTCTGAGAATCAGCATGAAAATGACTCATCGAGGTCCTCTGCTTCTGAAACTGTAACTTGCTTAGGCTATTTCATTGCAGTGATCAAATGTTCTCTTACTAATTTGTCCATTGTATCTCAACAGAAATGCCCTCAACGAGTAATGGTGAAAGCAGTAAACAGGAGACTATGCAGAAGACCTGTAAGAACAGTGACATTGAAAAGTGAGTGTAAAGTGGATATCTTTAATTTGTCTGGTTTTAAGGGACCAGTGTCCCATCTGTTGTTCTCAGAAGCAGTACTAGTCTGAAGGTAGGCATAGTTGAAGCTTTTGCCACTGCAAAGTGAAGTTGTGCTCTAACGTGAATCCTGGACTTGGAGCTCTTGGTGTCCTGATTTCCACAGAGGGACTTTGGGGAGCTCTCCCACAGACACCCACTTGGGCAAAAACCCAGTGACAAGCAGCTGATCAGAACTTGCAAAGGGCTTCTCCACTGCAAATTGCCTTCTTTTAAAAATAAGTGAATAGATAGATGCATGCCTTC
Organism: Semnornis frantzii; assembly: GCA_013399775.1. Lineage (NCBI taxonomy): Eukaryota > Metazoa > Chordata > Aves > Piciformes > Ramphastidae > Semnornis > Semnornis frantzii. The sequence goes on along the minus strand of VWYK01030618.1, from coordinate 165,605 downwards.
CGCATTCTAGTCATAGAGGGGTTTCAAATATGTTTTGTGGTGCATAGCAGCCTGGACTAGAGCTGGGACTTGAGACAGGAGATGAAGATTCAAACCCACTTTAACCAGACAAAAGCATTTGGCTTGTCAAGTTGTACTTCGATTTATTTATTATTCCCTCTGTGAAATTTCTTCTATCAGTGTATCCTGGGATGCTGCTTTTAGTGGGGAAGTTACATTATTGTTGCATCTTAGGTTTTGAGGGCAGTCCTTCAGGTGGTTTCTACTCTTCTTTCTCTCTGGTACCTGCATGTTCTACCATTCATCTCTCCAGCTAAAGGGATTCTCATCAACCCTGTAACTTTGCAGAAACCTCACTGAGAGAATTTATTTTCACTAAAAATCAAGATTTCACCTTTGTGCAGTTGCTAATAATGTCTCAGCTTATGAGGTTTTTACCTTCAGCTTTTCAGTACATTCAGAAGTTTTAAGTCCCAGTGTTTGAATATACAACAAGTGCAGAGACTTCTGGGCATCTCCTTTTCTGATGCCTTTCTGCTTGCTGGATATCTCACAGGCTAGTCCAGGACAGAAACAAATGGGTTTATCTGCACTGTGCATTTGAATGACAACCTCTACCCTCAGCCCTCTTCCATACACTCCTAGGGTGATCTGCTGCTTAGGCAGATCTGATGATTCAAGCCTCAAACTACAGACCCTGCACTGCTGCTGTGGGATGTATTAAGTGGGAAGGAGCAGTATTTTTAAGTTGATTACTGCTTGATATAAAACGTTGCCCCGAGATCAAGTGAGAGACCGAACAGCTTGAATGAGGTGGAAGCAATGAGGTAATTGTGGATTTTAAGCAGTATTTACATTTTGTGGCTGAGATCCCACTGATAATTTGAGATGAGGAAAAAAATCTGGTGGTAGTGTTAAGATGACTTGACAGAAAAGATTGGGGTTTTTTGATCTAGTGTGTTCTCCTCTTGCCCCTAGTCCTAACTTGAGGAGCTGTGTCCTTGGCACAGTTCAGGATTTTTTGACAGTTCAGGCAGCCTGGCATAGCATATATTCACAGTCAGGGGTTAACTGTGGAAACTCCCTGCTGCAGAGGGAACTTTAACCCTGCTTTGCTGTCTCAGCACTTCTCCATTTTACAAGGGTTTTTATTAGCGTGTCCCAAATGTGGGCTGTCGGCTGTCGACTCTTCTCAGTGAGCAGGCTTTGGCAAACGACCACTGAGTCTAGGAGCTTCCAAGTCAGTGCAGAAGCAGTTCTGTCCTTAGTGAGCCAACCATTCATTGCATGCTGTCTTGGTGGCAAAGACTCATCCATTCTGCTCTAATCTGTCAGCCTCTGTCTTGGCCACTGCTTGGCTTCCCTTTGGGTCTGCTGCCTGTCAGCCCAACAGTCCTCCATCCTCCCAGATCCACTCCTATTGAAAATCTTTAAACTGCAGGAGCTGAAAGGATTTGACATTTTCCAGAACACTTGAGCTCAAGTGATAAAATTGACATAGCTTTAATAATCTGATCAAAGAGGCTTTAGCTAGCACCTTTTGAAGGATCCTGGAATCCTTTCCAAACAACTCTCAAGCTAGCACCACTGTGAAGTGGGGGGAGTGTGTATGTGTGCATGCACACACCTTGCTCATCAGTAACCTTCCCCCAGGTCCATAAAACATGTGAAAAGTCAGGAAAACCCAACAGAAATCACAGGAAAAGCCCTAAGTGTCTTGATGAGTCTTTCCAAAATTATGATTTTTTTTTTTTCTCTTTTAAGTAGCAGGGAGAGCTCTTTTTATTTAAGACACTTTATTTCACTGATGTTCAGAAAACAAGATGCTCTTCCTGGCAAGAATTCCTAGATGCCTTTTTTTTTTTTTCTTTTTTTTCCCTATCCTTCTTTCCTTTGAGATTCATAGGTGATAAATAGTTTCTGTCTTGCCATTTAAGGAATCTTGGATGTTCTGCGTGCTTGTCTGCATAGAGGGGTTCTGTTAAATTAATTGATAACAGGGATCAGAGCTAGAAGCCTTCAGAAGAGGAGGGGGATGGGTTTCACACTGTCTGGCTGCTTCCCACTCCACTGCTGAGCCATGATATATGGCGACCCAGCCCAATAGGCTAAATTGATTCATCTCTAGTTCCTGTTTCTTAATCTGAAGCTAAATTGGTTTCATTTTTCTTGTTTTGGGTGGTGCTTACAGGAAGTTTTTGGCAGCATCACTTTACTCCATTGTCTGTAAGTTTAATTTTTGCCTTTAAATCTGAACATTATTGATTGGCATGTTAAACCCTGTGTAGCTTCTGATTTAGCATTTTAAAACTTGTCCAGAAGCACATGGCCTACCACCTGTGTCAGCCCTGCTCTCCGTTTAGAGCACCCGCTAATAGAATTAGCAGTGATCCACATATTGATCCTTCTCTCATAAGAGTGACATTCCTGCTCCCTCCCCTCTTCCAAAAATAAGTCTGGGTAAGGAGAGTGGTGTGGGTTTGTTTCTTGGTTGGTTTTTTTTTTATCCACTAATACAGTACAGCAAGCAGTCCTCTTTTTGACGTTCAGCTGAAGCTCTTTGCTTGAGCAAGTTGATTTTAAGCTAAACTTCAGATTGCACGGAAGTGTCTTGCATGTAGAAAAACTAGATGGGGTTAGGAATAAGTCTGTGTTTGTTGCCTCACTCCTTGACCTGTGCCAGGTCCTCAGTAGCTTGAACAGGTTGACCTCATTTGCATTGTGTTGAACTTCAGGCAGCAGTAATGCGACATACAATGCTGCTCCCACCTCTTCTTTGCAGCCATGCCAGGTCCTTGGTAGCTCAGGCAGGTTTCTCACTGTTCACCTCATCTCCATTGCACTGAACTTCAGATGGCAGCTACAGGTAATGAGGGAGGCGGTACCGGTCTCACCTCTCCTTCCCAGTGCTGCAGGGTGTCTCATCCCTGCTGAGCTTTTCTAATCTTGCTGACATGAGGTGTCTGAGAGATGCACTGGGGTACTGAAGGCTCGTGGGGGAGTGTTTTATCACTTCTGCCCATCTGCTGAAGAGCCCAGTTGCAACCTCCACAGTGGCTGGCATCTTCAGCAGACAGGCTCAGTCAGAGCAGCGCTCCTTTACCTTTACTCAAGATGCAGCTTTGCTTGGAGAGAGCAGCTGGTCCTAATTGTCCAGGCACCCTCCCTGACACTTCCACCAATGTTGTGCTCTCAGCCTGTCACACACAGAGCTGCAAAAAGCACTTTCCCTACAGCAAGTCTTCCTCCCTCTCCTGCCCACGAGGGTCTGTTGCCATTTTGAAACTGAGGTTCCCCGGGGTTAAAAGCCAGCATCTTAATTCAGAGTGCCAATGTTCAATTTTGCTTTCTGCCACCAGACTAGATTGCAGGCCAGCGAGAGAGTCTGGGTTAGTGGCCCACTGGGTCACCTCCCATTTGTTTTCCTCAATTTTGTGTTGTCATAAATTCATTCCAGCCCGTTGTGGTTGATCAGTTTATCTCCGCCGGGGCAGGGAGCGCTGCGAGCATGATATATGGCACAGAGCATTGTAGCCAGCCTCTCCATGAATCACTCCAGCTGTTTGGTGTCAGCCCCAAAGCAAACAGGACCCGGCCGCTGAGCGTTGACTACGATGAGCTCAGTATGGGAAGAGACATGACGTATGAATGTTTATTTAATAATTCTCTAATATTTCCAGCAGAGTGTGGCTGTGCCTTCTGGAGGGGGTGAAGCGGGGGGTGAGGTTGAAGAGGGAAACTCTAATCTGTCGGGGTGGGTCATAAATCAGGCAGACAACATCATTAATCAGGGATGGGACAGAAGTGGAAGGAGGTGGGACTGGAGCTGCCATCTTCAGTGGGAAGGGGGCTGTACTCTTTTTTTTTTTTTTTTTTTTTTGGTTAAACCTCATTCCTCTACAANGGTTAAAACAAATCTTGTTTCTTATTCTGCTTGGCCCCAGCCACGCTGCCCGCATTAATAGCAAACCGGGACACAAGGCTGTTTAAGTGAGTATTGCTACCTCTGCTATAAACCTTGCAATCTGAGCCTGCCAAGCATTAAATCCCTTTATAATTATCTTCTTTATATAACACTTCATGCTTATCATGCTTCATTGGATGAGATGCTCATTGGGTTAAAACGAGGGATTTAGAGACAAAAAACAATTGCGTTTGTTTTATTTTTCCTGTCTCCTCTTTCCTTCCCTTCCCCCCACCCTGCTTTGCCTCTTTCCAATCTAATTCTTCCAAAAGCATCAGCTCCAGAGGAGATCTGGTGTGCAGCAGCATGGGAAGGAGCATCACTTAAAATTAAACAAAATTTAGGCTGGGGTCCTTGTGCAAAGGGTCAAGCATGTGAGAACAGTTGGAGAAGTAGCAGTGTCTGTCATGGAGACACTGCTGCCAGGCAGATGGGTCAAGGTGGGAGCAGAGTGAGTGTGAATCCAGAGGATTAACAGAGGCCTGAAAGGGAAGGAGCCACACTTTAAGCTGCTGTGTCAGAGGGAAGCAGAAGCTGTTGGGAATTCACACCAGAGGATAAGCAGTCCCAGCCCTTCTACATAGCATCGCACTGTTAATAAGCTTTGATGGGAGACAAGAATGTCATACAGCAAAGAGTGTATTTAAAAATTAGCTTGAGTCATAAATTAACCAACCCTTTGTGCTTTGCTAAGAGCATGATGCTGCTGATGAGTCCGGTCCCAGATCGACTTGTGTAAACTTGAGAGAAGCTGAACTGAAGCATGGGGTTGTTAAAGCCAGACTGAGGGAATGCTGCTGGGCTGTGCTGCACTGCTTGTGTCCAGTTTTTTCTTCATAAGATTTTAGGCCTTCCAGTTAGTAATTCAGTAATGCGTAGCATGTACTTGTAATGTTTAGTGGTGGTCAGTGCTGGAAGAGTTCAACTTCATAAAGAAATGGAGCATCTGCATATGAAGTTTTGGCTTCACTTCATCCCCAGTGTTGTGGTGGTGACAAGCGGAGTGCTGAGGTGTTTCTTTACTCTGCTCCCTCCTTTAATTGTTCAGTTGAGACTGCCATGTGGCAACAGCAGTCTCAGACGTTATTAACCACTGCACCAACTGAAATTGTGTCAGTCATGGCTCATCACAGGCTGGTGGTGGTTAAAGAAGCTCAGCGAAGCAGACTGACTATATGAGCTCAGACCTGGGAGAAGGAGGTATCTCCATTTAATGCAGCTGTGCCAAAACCTTTGGTATAATGCTTGTTCCTTAGGGCAATTTTTGGTAGATTTTGACATCGTGTATAGAGATATTCTTATGTCTGTTGAACCTGTGATGTTTTGGTGCTGAAACATCTGCAAGCCCAAGGTGGCTGCCAGCTTCAGGGGACAGTAGCATCCCTGTCCCATAACTGGTGTGAAAAAAATCGCGGCAAGGAATTTTATTCCCAAGCTGGGGGCAGGGTTTAGGCATCTTGCCATTCGTGCCTCTTTGCTTGCCCCTTCTTTTCCTCTTATTCTTTCTTTATTTTTTTTTTCCCTTAGTTTCAGAAATGCTGTTAACTTTAATTTGTGGAGTTGCTTCCTGGCAATGAAAAATCAATGGGGGGCTATCGCAGTGTGAAATTCGACTGTCACTGTTGAGCTATAGAGTTAGCAAGATGTCTTAGAAGGTAAAAAATAAATCGTGGCCCAGCAAGTGCTCAGCTGTGCTATTTCAAAGGGGATATGAGGCTGATGGTCCGTTAGAGGGTACTTCAGTTAGATGGATGATGATTCCCTGTGAAATATTGGAGTTATTCCATAGGTAAGAGAAACTTTAGCTTATAAAACACAAACGGCTGCCTTCTAGCAGACAAATTCTGCCCTTAGATGTGTGAGCAGCTTGTCAGATAGAGGACTCATCCCTAAAATTAGCCTGTTGTGTTTAACAATGTCTCTGATGGAGCATTGTAGATCCTGCAGTGTTCCTTCTGAAAATATTTTGAGGATGTGACTGTTTATTCACATCCCTTACCTACACTGCAAGAATTAAGAGGCAGAGACTCTTTTTTTTTTTTTTTTTTAAGGAAATTTGTTATGGTACCCAGATGCTCTCAAGAGAAAAGTAACAATTATTTTTACATAGGCTTTATTCCCTGTTTGGGTGGAAATGTTCTTTTGAAGAGCAGAAAAGGGGTCATGTTGTGCCCCATCCACTGCTGGTTTGCTGTTGCTCTCATGCATCTGTTGAAAGGCAGCCCTGGCTGCGCAGACTGTCTGTGTGCTGGCATTAATGGGGCTACTGCTTTCTTTGGCACTTAGTGGCTATTGTGGCAGGGCTTAGTAAGTGTTTGTGCTGTGCCAGCTGCTGTGTGACATCAGGATAATTGTAATTACAGCTCTTGGTAGTTTATGCATTCCTTAGATTATAGTTAGTAAGTATAAATATGAAATAATATTTAATGAAAAAAAAAACCCAACAGTTTGCATTACTTCTCACTAAACAACTTGCGGAGTCGGTAGTTATTTCTCTTATACTTGCATGCACACTTGCAGTACTGCTGAGGGAAACTTATTCCTGCAATAAAGGAGTGTTAAACTGCATTTAGTTGGAGTTTGGTGATGATGTCCCAGAGAGTTTAAAGGCAGAAGAATTCATTGTACTTTCATACCTCTTTCACCTCTGTAACACAGAATGCAGCACTGCCTTTACAGAAACAGTAATAGCAAGTAATTAATTACCATAGTTAATAGCTATGTTGATTTTCCTTTTTTTGCCCTAGCTTCAGCATCGATGCTTGTCCTAACTACTTGCCCCCCACCACTGTAGGCACTTCATCCTATTTCTGCATTCACTTCTTTCTTCCTTCTTGACAACTTCTGTCTGCAAAAAGCTGCTGTTTCCCACTCAGTTGCATAAACATTCTTGCTTTGCCCTCAGGTAGCCAGCTCCTGACCTGTCCCTCTTCTACAGTGCAAGTTTCCTCTTCCAGCTCTTGGACCACAATTGGTTATGTGATACTAATGTACCATGGCCTCCTTTAATAGCCTTGTGATTACCTTAAATGATGCTAGTTCTGATCCTTTCTTTCCCTGCAAAGGAAACAGCAACAGTGTAAAAGTTCTGGGGCAGCAGGAGCAGTTGTGGGAAGTGTCTGGAGAATGTGTTATCACACTGCCCTTGTATACCTCCAATCAGCTGTCATGAATGGAACTTCTGGAAAGCACATCACCTCCACAGTAAAGCCCTTAAAAGGCTACAGATGAATCCAAGTGCTGCTGTAGTAGCATAGATATTTCCTGTTTATTTCAGCCTTTTGGATGCGGGCCATGGCAGTAGAAGGCATTTCATTGTGCACAGAGGCTGGCCGCAAATTTTGGATGCATGTTCAACCTTCTGACACCTTTCAGCTCTAGGAATTTGCTATTACTTTTTCACTTCAGGGAAATTTTACAATTTTGCATCCTGATCATCCAGCCAAAGCTACCAGTAATCCCAGACCACCTCCAGGCCACAGTACGATGGCAGGTTACAGCTGCCATAAGTCTTTCAGTAGAAAAATATACCTGAGTAGCTGTACATACAACTTGGTCATAACCCAAACATGTTTACATGTGGATAGATGGAGGCAAGTTTCTGTAAGCTGGAACCTCTAACTGGTGTGCCTCAGCAAGAGAGGGCCTGCATTTTCCCTTTCTACTGCCTCTTTTGTGGCCCTCACTTATATTGATAGAGACCATGATACACCTTCACAGATCTCATAGGAATGCATTTAGGGTCATCAAGGTAAAGCATACCTTTGAAAAGTGAACTGAGATATTAGGACAGTAGACATGCAATTACTTCTATTTAGGAACTTTATTTAGAGAATCATGTTCTAACTCAGCCTGTGGTGCCTCAACAAAACCTTACTGCAGAAAAATACTTGTCTGTAGCGTGGCTTTCTCCTTTATAGACAGAGCTGCTCCAGTAAAGCAGTGGGATTGCATTTATTTCCTCTTTGGAACAGGGGACATAGTCTCTAAATCGAAATCAGAATGACCCATGCATTCTTTCTCCCAGCTTTCATGTCGAACCATAATTGCTCAAATGGCACATTTAAAATTTTGGCGCAAGCTCAGACCTTCACTAGCTGCCTTTTTAAATCAGTCCCAGTGGCCAGCAGATACTGCATAGCCCTACAAATGCATCTAAACATGCTGACTCCGAGGCTCCTTCCATTCTGAATGATCAGCGATGCCATCTGTCTCTGTTTTGATTGGGGCTGGGCACATGTGTCCCAGTGAAACACAAGCCAAAAAAAAGGAGAGAGAGAAGGAGCCAGCGCCTGAATTTACTTCCCGCTTCTGTAAAGACATTGTTGGGTTCTGTGTTGCAGAGGCGGAGGAGATATGAAAGCATAATGAATTCTTCTGTCATTAAATTCTTCAGGGAATCTTTACCCAAGTCCCTACTAAATGCGGCTTAAAACGCCTTCTTGCAGCGGTAAGCTCCCCTCAGTGGTGTTGCGATGGTGCGTGCAAGTGTAAGAGAAATAATTCCTCTGTGGGGGGAAAAAAAAAAGCAGCAACATTTTTGGTTTGCATCAAGATGAAATTAGTCAGAAGCAAACTCTGAATTTGGCAAGCAGATGCTGGTATTAACAAGTTGTGCAAGCAAGTATAAAATAGAGGCGCTTGTGACTTGAGAGAGCCTCGGCGTCGTGTGTGTGTGCCCTTGCATGCACCCTGCTCCAAATTCACAACTTAGAACACGGAAATTAGAATGGGGAACATTGCATTATTCATAACTTGGCAACCAGAAGCTAGGGCACTTTGCCAAAATAAACTATTCTCTATAATTACAGGTGAAGCAACATTCTTTAATATCTTACAATACAAAAACATACATTAATCAAGGAAAGAGGGGTTGGGGTTTTTTTATTTCCTAGAGGACAATAAATTGGCATCCTTGCCAATTTCCTCAATACATGTAGCCATGTTTTAAAGGATTATAAGTTGTCCTTTTTAAAGAAAGTCTGCAAACAAATAAAATAAATGAGATTTGTAGCTAAATAAAGGGGAAGCCAGCTCCTAAAGCACTGATGTCTTGATAGATTTCCTTTTAGCACTGACACTCTCACAGACCAAACGTTCATACTTCACTTGGTGTGATTTGACACAACCCTGCTGCAAAGAGCTTTGCTGGGCAGTTTTCTGCTGCTAGAGATCTGGTCCCTTCTGCTGTAGCCAGCTCATCTAGTGAAATAAAATTGCAGTGCACTGTGCCAGTCTGGTAGCCTGCATGTTCGGGGGTGATTCACAGTCAATCTGCCACCAATGCCTAAAGCTAGGTTTCTTTCAGAGACTTAACATACTGAAAGTGCTGGAGCTGAGTCTGTTTCCTTTAAAGCCACCTGTGACTTTTCTTTTTAAAAACTTACTTATCAGTTTAAGTGTTTTACTTGTTAGTAACAAACTTTTTTTTTTTTTT
>VWYK01030618.1:140421-156184 GCA_013399775.1 Semnornis frantzii | reverse complement strand
TTTTTTTTTTTAGCTTTATGCTATGTTCTTGCACTCAGTGAGTGCAAAAGGCTTTTGTGACTCTGTATCTCCTACTGGCTTCAGTACTGCTCACCCACTTCTACCAAAATAACTCCCTGTGTCGTTAGCGATAGCATTTGCTGCAGGTGATGCTTGCTAAATTGGAAGAGAGGGCAGATTCTTTAAAACAGAAGCACTTCTTATCCCAGAAAACTTAGGATTGTTTTCAGTAAGTGTTTGAAACTGATAGCAAGGGAGTTGTTGAAGACAACCTATGAATGAGAGCCAGGACAGCGCTGTTGTGCTCTGCTCTTCCGCACTGCTGCCAGCGTCACAGCAGCCATGTGCAGCGTGTTACAGGATAATAAAACATGGTCTCTTCTCTGAAAAAGTTGCCCTCTCACCCAAACATAAATTGGCTGCAAAAGAGAACTTGCAATCCAATGATTGTGCACTGATGTTGGGGTCATTTTTTTGATTACTTTATCAAGCCTTAAAGATTTGTGCCCTACAAAGCGAGGATTGCAGCAGGCTTTCTCTTCTGCAGCATAGCACTGGTTATGATAATTGTCATCTGTGGCCATATTGGCTGTGGCCGGGAACAATTTCTCTGCTACTGGAATCTTTCTTTAACTTGACTCTGCTTTCAAAGCATCGACTACTCTGCTTCTAATATTTATGATATGTAAGCTGCTAGTGACCTGACCTCTGCCCTGGGTGCAGGAGAACGGCATGTATGTTCTGCTGGGATCAGGTTCCCCACCTCTGACATGGGAAGATACAGGCTTTGTTTAAAAATAAAGACATCACCAAGGTTTGTCAGTGGTGCTGTACATTTTCCCCTCCACCACTCTGTGTTTAAAGGCATATGAAAACAAAAATGAACGTATGTGGGAGAGAGAAGAAGGTCAGGATATCAAGTGTCAAAAGCAGCCTGTGAAATTTTATTGGTGTTGCATTTAATCAGCGCTAAGCGTTCTTTACAAGGTACATACAAACAGTGAAATTGTAAAAATTTATGGAATGCTGTGTACAGTGTGGCCACTTATGAAGGAAGGAAAATTTATATCCAGTTGAAATAAACCAAACGGGAATGTTTTACAAAGACTCTTCAACAGCAGGGTAGATCAGGTGAGATCCGAGTACAGCAGGGTGGAATATTCACTGGGGCTTACCAGTCTTTGAGGTGTTTTTCTGCTGCTTCAGCAGCTAAGAGTTTGCATCTTTCCATTGCTCTGAAATAAGCAGGGTGCTTGATGCAGTGATGATAAGGTGGTTTGGGTTTTTTTTTTTCTGTACAATGGAAAGGAAACAAGTGAACAGCTGCTACTGATCCCTCTAGTATGTGTCTCTCCCTCCTGGGCTCGTTCCAGTCCAACAGTTCCTTGAACAACTCTTAGTATCCAACTGGGAAGGGTTAACTGAAGCCAATCGCTTTGACATAACATTTTTTGTTTCCTTTTTGGTCCAGCATTTTGTTGATGATAAAGCACAGACTTAGTCAATTGAGAGATTCCAGAGCTGCAGAATCAGAGATAATTTAATTAACGAAATTGCTTGTGATTGCCCACTGGGACAGTGGGTAGGAATTGCTTGATTTAATTTGGAGAAACAAAGATCACATGCATGCTAATGTTTGACAAATAACCAGTGTTTGGGGTAAAGTTTTTTTGCAAAGAGGGGGGCAGACAATTCCCTGGGGAGGTTTCCCAGGAGATGATTGCTAAGTAACAACTCAAAGCTACAGATAGATCCTTTTTCCTATTCCGTGGTACTTTTGTGCCCTTTTTCTGGTCTTTTACTTGATCAGAGGAAGGTTTTGCTCAGAGGAAGAAAGTTTGTTCTTATTTTCAGTGCACAGGGAAAAATGCTCCTAACAGTAGAAAGACACACAGTGGGCATAAAGACTAAAAGCTATTTCCTACTGCCTGCCCAGTCTCGTAGATCTGCTTCCTGGTACCCAGCATCCTCAGCTGTGACTGGTAAATTGTTGTAGAGCTAACCACAGTCTAGAGAGAAGAGCAAGACTGAGCTTCCTCCACAGGGAGCCCTCCCGTCATGTCTTTGCTCTTACATAAATGTTCTTGCTCAGAGTTCCCTGTGTCCATGATGAGCATGGCAGGGATGTGCCTTCTTGATAAGTCCAGTTCAGTTATCAGTGAAGTTATATTGTGCCTACATGGCTGGAGAAGCACCAACACTGGGGCTCAAGATGTTGCTCTTGGCAGCAGTTGTGCTCAGCAGATCTTTTTAGAGGCTGATAAATTACCCAAACACTCCCAAATCAGAGCGCTGGGGCACAAAATTGTTGAAAGAGTCCTTCTGCATCCAGCATGAGGTCAAGGCAAAGCTGGGCTGTACAAGCCAGTTCCTTCTTCCCTGTAATTCCCTCTGCTTCCCTTGGCAAGGTAACTTGTACACAGCCTTGCCCTGTCCATGAAGCTTGGCTTGCTGACCCTTGTTCCACCCCAGCGTTACCCAGTAAAAGTACTGCCCGAGCTGCTCCCAGTGTGTCCAGGCAAGCACACACAGGGTGTGCACGCAACAGGGAAGCCTGAGGGAGTTCCCAAGATTGCTGCTGCAGGAAGAGTTGCTCCTAGGCGATGCTTATCTTTAGGATACAAACAGCAGGTTGACGGTAAAATGTCACTAAATGGAATGGCATGTGTCCCAAGTGTGCTGGCCACCTCGGGAGTCAGACACATGGGAAGTGACTCTTGTCTTTATTCCATCCCTGGAGGTAGTTCCAGTTTCCTTTATTTACTAATGTTCTCCCTATTTCCCTTGACCTCATTTCCTCTGGCTTTTTGGAAGCAGCCATGCAATTATCGCTCACTCCGAGTTGACCCTTGGCCACCATGTCCCTGGTTGCTGCTGCTCCACAGGCTTCCCTGAAATCTGAAGCTCAAAATAGTTGATCGTGGCCAAAACCTCTCTCTTGTGAGATAGGAACTGCATCTTCAGCGCCGCATTGTGCGTCAGGATCTGGCTGAGCACACTTGGCAGAGAGAAGATGGAGTCTAAAGTCTGTCACAGCTGAGATTTGATCAGCACCGGGAGATACTGCAGTGACTAAAGCTCCCTCTCATACCAATGCACCCCAGTCTTGTTAATAAATGTATATTTAACAATGTCTGGAGCGTATGAAGTGATAATAACTAAATCAATACCTCCCACATTGATTGTCCAGGATCCCTACAGCGTGACGCACGCAGCGATGCGGTAATTTTCCAGCTAACTAGCACCCTGATCTACAGCCCTCCTATTGATTGCCCATTGTATCAGGCAGCCTCTGAGCATTATTGCTTATGCCTCTATTCAGCCTCCTTTTCTGATTCATTCGTTTATTACTGGACAGGTGCGATTATCTCAGAGACTTTCCGAAATTGGCCGATGGGGGTCAGCCATTTAGACTTCTATAAACAAACCATTTTCTATCTCCTCTAGTTGTTGCAGTGGCAAATTTTCCCTTTTCAAGCTCTTGACTGTTATTGGGCTGGGACTGGGGATGAATTGACCTTTGCTTTGATCTGCTCAGGGAATCAACTTTTCCCTTTCCTTGCTGAGTAGCCTGCCCTCCTCTGAATGGGGATGCAGGAGTTGAGGTTCCGCTTGCCACCTGCTTTAGGCAGGAGCTACACTTGCTGCCTTTACACTTCCAGTGCCTTTATGTGTGCAGGAAGGAGGAATGGATTCCAGAAAGTCAAATTGGAGCTGCAGCTTGCATCCAGCATCATCTTGTCCATGGGCCAGACTGGAAGGGAAAAAATTTTTTTCATCCGGCAATTGTCTTCAACCTATAAATAATTTTCTTTCTTTATTGAACAAAACTAACACCTTTCTAGATTTTCTTTGAGAACACCAATGTCTCTTAGGAAGAAGTTCTTTACAGCAAGAATGGTGAAACACTGGAACAGTTTGTCCAGGGAGGTTGTGGATGCTTCCTCCCTGGAGGTGTTCAAAGCTAGGTTAGATGAGGCCTTGAACAATATGTTCTAGTGGGAGGTGTCCCTGCCTATGGTTGGGGTCGGAACTAGATGATCTTTGAGGTCACTTCCAACCTAAACCATTCTGTGATTCTTCCTTAAAAGTGAGATCCCAAGCTGGAATACAATAATAATTTCTACCAATGAGTAGGAACAAGTGGATATTTCACAAGAGAGAGCACTGTCTCTTAAAGAAGCTCTTTCATTTTGCTCCAGAGACTATTTATTGACACTAAGACTTGAATCTGCAGTGTCCCTGTTCCCAGTCAGTCCTCACCCACTAGGGGCATGTGTATTTCTTTGCCTTTTTCGCAACCTTGAAATTGTTACTATTTCCTAGCAAATGTAATTTGCAATGAATCTCTTTCCGATGAAGGTCTCTTCTCGGTTAGCTCTTGCAGAGAGTCTCTGATCTGTACAAAGGTAGGAGTGAAGTTGGAGAAGCTTAGAACACTGGTACTTAGCCATATGGACTCCTGCAGCTCCACTTTCTTCTGAAATGTTATAATTAGAAAAATCTCTCAGGATCTTTTTGACTGACTGTTTCCAGAGCCCTGAGAAAAGCCATCAGAATCACCTCATGGGAGGTACCTCTGGTCCCTCCCTGTGTGCCAGTGACAAGTGACTAATGAACAAAGGAGTAAGCTTGTGTGTGCAGTGGGAGTGCTGAGATTGCAACTCGCTTTATTGGTTGTGGTAATTCCACTAAATCCATCTTTTAGCCACCTGTTGATGAATTATCCTCTGAAAAGGTAGAACATGTAGGTACAACTGTGGGTTATGTTGTTTGTGATTGATACAATTTCTGTTGGCAAGGTGCTCTTACGGTTCTGAGCTGGAGTCTGCTTGGATAGGTCTGAAACTCATTGCCGTGTGAAAATTACTGGCTTGGTTTTGTTTTTTTTTTTTTCACAGAAGTGAAAGCCTCAATCTCAATGCAGTACTCTAAACCATTTCTGGGGGATGCCTGGGGGCCCCTCCCGATGTCTGCAGTGTGTAGAAATCAGATTTTGTAGCGTGCTGGAGTGACACATCCTTGTCTGTAATGCTCCTGCATCTCATTTGCTAAGCGTTGCTGTCTGCCCTTGCTTTTAGGCTGGCAAGTTGTTCTTTTTGCCGGCCTCACAGAACCATGAAACCTTGCAGAACCACTTACCTACCCTCAGCACAGTGCCTCTGTGACAAAAGAGATAATGCTGCCCATCAAAAACAACTCTAGGAAATGGGAAAGCAGAGATTGTAAAGCTACTTTTATAGCCTCCCTCTTGGCACAGCATCCATTGCTTTTGTTTTCTCTTGTTGTTTTGTTTTGGTTTTTTTCGGTATAGGAACCCAAAAGTCTAGGTGTTTCCTCAAAATAAAAGCAGTGTGTTGATGCTCTGTAATGAGCTGGTTTTGTGTTTCACAAGGTTGATGGCCAGCAAAGACCCCCATTCTGTAAGGGGAAGAGCAGTTTCTCTTGCCTGCAGAAAGTTTTCTCACCAGCTTTAGAGCGGCATACAGAACCTGGTCCAAAGTGCAAACTGTGTAAACGTGCTCTGTGTGGAGCTGGCAACCCCAGCCCTGTTGTGTTCTGTCAGGATACGTATGGAAGTGTTTAGTAGGACTCATCAAAGAACTTACACTGGCCCTTTGAGGAATTCCTCTTTACTCCAAGCTGGATGTACTAGTTCAAATAGTGCTATTTCATGTGCAGTACCTGTTGTGGGATGCATTTTTTCCCCCAGACTCTTAATAATCTCATGTGCTCAGTGGTGCTCACTCTCCATCATCTTTTGCAGAATTACAGAAGACTCTGCAGTGACAACATTTGAAGCGTTAAAGGCTCGTGTCCGTGAGTTAGAAAGGCAGCTTTCCCGTGGGGACCGCTATAAATGTCTCATTTGCATGGTGAGTATCACTCCACTTGTGGTAATGAATCAGAAATGTCTTGGTTATCTTTGCTGAGGAGAGGAGAAGCTTCTCTCCTTTTTCAGGTGAAGTGGAGGAACTCATCTTTGTCCTTATACGCTAATTAGCCTTCTAAGTGAAGGTCCACTTAGCAATTGGAATTTCTGTGTGCACTACACGGTTCCTTCTGCAGGCATTTGTAGCTGTCCATCTGTAGCATGGGCAAAAAAAGCCTAAAGTCTGAAAGGCTTTCAGCCTTCCTCTAGAAAACTCCCAGCTACCAGTATCCTGGTACATACATAGGAGAGAGCAGAATCTGTGATCTGAGACCCGCTGTATGATATGTGAACAGGAATGTTGTCCGAGCATTAGAAGTTGTCCATGTCCTCCTTGCTCTGTGCTGATGCCGTGGCCTTCTTAAAGAAGGGCAGCAGCTCCCTCTGATGGTCTGAGCCTGCAAAGCTCTGCATCTCCTGATAGGTTTTCATTCTGCTGATAGCAGGAGAAAATTCTCCTTAGTCGTGCACTCCCTCTCCCAACTTCAGCTTAAGGCATGATGCTCTGTCTCACTCTTAGCTACAGCATGATGCTCTGTTTCTCTCCTAGCTCACAGCTGGTAGGTATGGGAGGGCAGTCCCCATCTCTTGTCCTACAGAAGGGAAAACAACTTGTTGCTGATTTCCAGAGATTTATTTAGCAGTGATAGAAAATGCTCAAGAGAAGGTATATCTACTGGAATAGCAGCAGCATTCTTGAGATGTAGTTAAGCTGTTCCTGCAGAGCTAAGAGTTGTGATAAGGGTTAATCTTACCCTGACTCTGTTTTTTGAATGATCTGGTGACCTTTTTGATGAGAATAGTAGCAGGTGGCCACAGCAACTTCAGATGCTCTTGTGATAACTGTGCTGAGCCAGGTCACCACTTGAGTGGATTATGGGCTTCCAACAGGAGTTCTGGAAAGCCAGAAAAATGGACTATGGGAGACTTTCTGCCTCTGCTACACAAACGTTACCAAAATGCACAAGAGATTTGATTTTTTTTTTTTTTTTTTAAATGCCAAATGCAAGGTGATGCAACCCACAAAAAAAGGTTTTATGATGGGTTTGGGAGCCAAAAATAACTAAATCCCTGCTGTGGAAATAACCTGTTTGCTTCTTCTCCTCAGGACTCCTACACAATGCCCCTGACTTCCATTCAGTGCTGGCATGTGCACTGTGAAGAATGCTGGCTGCGGACTCTGGTGAGGCTCTTGGCTACTTTCTTGCTGACTTGTAGGCTTTTTCCTTTCTTACGGGATACTTTATTTTAAACCACCACAGGGAAAGGTGCTCTTTGCTTTATTTTAAACAATCTGAGTGCTGTGCATGCAGACTTCCCAAGCCTTGCTGCTTAACACTCCACTCTAGCTTTGACCTGAGTGAGTTTCGTGAGTCATCATGACCAAAGTGCAGTCCTGCCCCTTGCTTGCTTTCCTGCTGCCATGGGGACAACCATTGCTTGTGTAAGGGACAACCTTACCATACAGTAATTTCATGTGGGGCATCCATGCAGAGAAGTGTGAGAATGGAGGTCGAATCCACTGAGATTTTGTGGAATGAGTAGCTTCTGAGAAACTTAATATTCCCTGAAGCAAAGGGAATCATCTTCAGGGTAGAGGATATGGAAAGGAGCTTTTATGAATATGAATCTATATTTTTCTGGTGATTTGAAACAGCACTGTGTAGTTCTCAGGCATATACCATTCAGTTTGGAAGATTGGGGAGTACCTTGAACACTGAATTGGTCACGGACATCAGGTTAAAATGCAAGGTGTTACTAAATAAAGTGTTTTCTTTCCTGTGTTTAAACTGTGGACTTTATAATTAGCTTTTAATGTCCCACACAGAGCTGATTTTCAAGCTTTCTTTTTGCTCCTGTTAGGGAATAGAAACTAGTTGGTTGTGATTTCTATTTCTCCCATTAGCAGGATGATACCCTGTTGGATTGCAAACAATGTAAGGGAATACCACTCCTAAAAACTGTTCCTGTAAAACATTGCATAATCTACTTTATAGAACGTGCTGTGTGTTTGGAATTATGATAGAGCTGATCAAGCTCCTTTAAATCCTGCCTCTTAAAAGTCTTGTCCAAGAAAAGTTACCAGGACGGTGAAGTGCCTGTGGGCTTGAGTACTAATAGCAACTCAATAACTTGGCTATCCCTTGGGCTGTATTTTATAGCTCTTTAGCTGCACCCTGTCACTATTTAGATTATACAAGCTTTGGTAAACATTTTAGCAGCATGTTATAAAAGACACATATGTGGGTACGTAGCTGTGAGGTGTTTGGATGAATGTTTGCTCCGCCACCTTTGCTAAGCAAAGAGTAATCCTGTTCTACAGGTGCTACAAGCAGGGGATGAAACTGATTTCTCTTCAACTTTCTTTACTCTGAAGTCTTTGTCCTCTCCTCTTCCCAGCAGCCTCATGCCATCTTCTAAATCTGTGGCACCAATTTCAGGCTGTTCTTACATTCAGCAGCAACTTGGTTCAACTTCAGTCAGGCCTCTTTGTTTCATGTACAGCAGTCAGATCTGTTCATGGGAATGGGGAACGCCCCGACCTCCAAGTGCTCAGGGGTTAGTGTTTACCCTTGCAGAGGTGGAGCCATCTCCCCTCTTCCTTATCTTCCATTAAAAGGTGGGGATGGAGCTGGCCGTGTGCAATCTGAACGTGGCTCTTCTGCCGGACAGGCAGGCGGGATGGGAGTAGTAGTCCAGCAAAACATCGTATTAGGATTTGGCACTTGCATAGGGGAAGCAATTAATAAGTGACTACTCATGTGTTCCCCAGTCCTAGCCTCTCCCTGCAGCCCCCAATTTATTAAGCCAGGCCTTTTCACAAGGCATGCTTGCACTCCCTCTCCCGTCTCAAAAAAAATCTCCCAGCCTGTGTTCGCATGTTTCTAATGTAACCATTAAAATGTAGCCCGAAGACAGCAATAAAAACCCTGGAACGCCTTGGTGCTTTTGTGTCTTGATCAAAGTCAATGTGTGTAATCTCGTTAAGGCTGCCCTCCTTCCCCCCCTCCTTTTTTATGAATTTAATGGCATACAGCAGCTGGGCTCAGTGTTTAATGCTCACCAACCTGCATTGTTCTAATTAAGGTATCTCCTTTTATTTCGGGCACAAAAGAGACTCTTGTTTTTTTTAACAAGCGAGGAGCTGTGGGATAGTGTGTGTAATAATGGCTGCTGTTACCTTTCCCTGGACATAAAGCTGGCTCCCCAGCGGGGCCGGGAGGAGGGAGCCTGCGCGTGCAGCACACATGGAAAGACTTGGCTGAGGGAAAGGGGCAGCATTTTTCTTCTGTTGTGCAATAAACAATTTGTTGGAGTTAATAGGAGTTGGGGCAAGGGGGTTGTGTCAGGCTTCCGGCCCCTTTTGAACATTCTGGAGATCTGCCATCCCTGCTGGTGAAAAGTCCCTTTTCTCCTGTGTGCCTGGGGTTTATGTGCCCAGCCAAGATCTAATATTAAATTAGAGTGTGAGTGTGTCTGACAGGGAGAGAGGGAGGACCCTGTATTGAACAAGACCCTGGAACGAAGGCTCAGAGTGCCTGGGAGCACTTCTAAACCTCTGCAGCGTATTGAAGACAGGGTGAAATTGATGCTCACATCTGTCTACAGACCAGAGGAGGTGAAGTGGTTTTTAAAAGGTTTAAGGTTTCCACACTTTCTAGGATATGATGCTGAAATGATCTGAGCATCTCTAATGTCCTCTGCCTTCGGTGGTGTCAGGGGCACTGATGAGGATTGAACCTTTAAAGCACTTAGGCTTTCTGAAAATAAAATTTTTGGACTTCCGGATCTTGATGTCAGATTCCAAAGAGAATCAAGATCATGGCACTTGCTGAGTTAGCCACTGCCACAGTGCCAGGAGAAGCTGCTTGGTTAGGTGGTCCTCCTCAGAGTGACTGAAGAAAGAGAGAAACTGTCTCTTCACCCATCATCAGCACATGATGAGTTGAGCAGGTTTCCTTCTTTCCACTTGCTCTGTGAACAGAACCTGCCTGCCTGAGAGCTGTGGTTCAGAGGGCACAGGCTAAAGGTGTGCTCTGTGTGGGATGTGTGGTGAGCAGCTCTGTGGTTGTAGGCATGATAGGAATGGAGATAGGGAGAGAGGCACAAGAATGTGTTGCTTGATGCCATGTGATCATGCCTAGGTTTCCAGGTGTTTGGTCATCTGGCTTTGTCCACTAGTTTTGTACTGCTGTGTTAAACCACACCAATTTGCTTGCTACTCCCTACTTGCTGGCCATCTGGGGCACCCAACACAGTGATATTTCTCAGTCATCCATCCTACAAGCAGAGAGCTAGTGGATATGTGCACTTCACACAGAAATTGGGACACGAGCCTGGAGTGACTTCCTTGCAATCCCTTTTGAAAATCCTGAGAACACATTCAGGTTCTTCAAAGACAGGAGAGGGAATGATGTTGCAGGAGGGAAGCTTAGTCTGAGCAGCAGGAGGTAGGTGGGGTCCATATCCCTGAATGTCTATCATCTTGTGGTGGGTGTCTGTCCTTAGGTGATTGTTGGACTGCAGCCCTGAGTCTCACTGGGTGGTGAGGCTCCCTTGGGATGAGGTTTGTCTGCCCCTTCTCTATCCTTCCCAGTTAACCAAAGGGGCCCCTGCGGCTGCTAGTGAGATTCATACTTTTCTTCCCTGAGAAGTGTGTTCCACCAACAGATATTTACAACTTGCTGCAGTGCTTTGCTGGGGAGGTTTGGAGCCTCCATCCTTGGAAGTTTGGAGGAGCAGATTTGATGCATGTCCATCAGGAGCAATTAAGGTGATCTTGCTGAGGGAGTGCCTTGGTGAGTTCTTGACGTGCCTCTGAGCTGCAGGTCTGTGATCTCCCAAGCCCTCATATCCTTCCTTATGAAGTAAATGGAGTTAAAAGCCAAGTCAGGCTACTGTTTGCCAGTGGTGGAGCTGTTGGTGGGTGCAGGGTCTGAAAGAGCAGGTTTATTTCAGCAGGTGTGTTTGCTGAGTTTTCCCCACCACCTGTACAGACAGGTCTGGCATTTCCTGTGTGTATTTGCTGACCTCAGGCTTGTGCTGGCCTGCCTTGGGCTTATTTGTAAACAACTGCAAGAGGAGACAAAAAACACTTTTAAAAAGGTTTCTTCATCACAGAGCATGCTTCCAGGGGTATCCATCAATAGATAGGTATACTCTGCAGTTGACATTTGTATCTTTTGTAGATTACCACATCCTTGTTGCTTTCTCTGAGCTATAATACCATGTATCCCGTAGAGGCTGAGTATTTTTGCAAGAAACAGTGAAGTTACAGGAAAATCCTTCTAGGCAGTTCCTTAGTTCTTTCAGCAGCATGGGGACCTCCTGAGTCAACAGCTGCATGGAGACTGCTGTGCTTGATCCTTCATGGTGTCCCTATCTGACAGTTATTGTGCAGTTATTTATTAATGTATGAAAGTTTTGGCCTCCAACAGCCCATGGGGGTGAGCTCCAGTTTTTGGGGAGGCTCTGAAAAAGTTATTCTCCTGATTGCTTTAACTCTGCTACCCCACAACAGCAGTGAAGGCAATGGCTGTTTCTCTAGGAATTAGCATTTACAGAGAAGCTGCCACTTGGTGTAGAGGCATGGATGGGAGAGGGAGCTATCCCTTTGATTGGGAATTGGATCTTGGAGTTCAATTCCTCTCCTGTCAGAAGCTGGCTCTTGGTCTAAGTCCCTCCTGTCATCTCTTGACTTTGGTTTTCCTTCCTATAAAATAGGCAAGCTTTGAGCCCAGGTTTAACAGAGACACTGAGTAGGCAAAGTTGTTCTCTCTCTGTGTGTGTGTGTGTCTCCCCTCTGTGCCTGCTAGTGTGTTCTGCTTGGAAATTGCCCATTTTTAGACCCACAGGACAGCAGGAAGTGCCTAAATCCTTCCTTTTGAGTTTCTTGCTTTAGCCAATTTATAGCAGGCGTCATGCCATTTTTTTTTTTAAGAGGCAACTTTAAGACAAAAACTCCCAATCCTTCCTGGCACCATGTGAGCCCTAACGACTTCTCAACATCTCAGCTCTCGTTAATGTATTTTTCAAACTACTACCCCAAGTGATTAGCCTGTATTGTGGATCAATCACTTGCCAAATTTTAATTAAGAAAGGAGGAGAAAAAATAAACTCCATCCTGGTTCCAGCCCCTTTTCTTTGCTTTGTAACAGCCCTGGAGCAAACTTCGTGCAGCAGAGTTTTATAAACCCCTCAAAACTGGGGTTTATAATGGAAAAGCTGAGGTGGCCTTTACTCTAGCACACACAGCTATAACAGATCAAGGCATTTCCATGAAGCTATGATGAAAGGAGCAGAAGGATCTGGAAAAAAAACAGCAAGAAAGAAATGGCCGACAGGTGGGACTTATTATTCCGCAGCATTTTTATTTCAAGGGAAAAGTTTAGTAACCCCAGCTGGCAGGTGAGCAGTGGGAGAGCAAAAGCTTTCTCATTGTGCCTGTGCCAGCGTGTGTGTGTGTGTGTACAAGCTCATGTGCCTCCCTACAAGAAAGGAGAGCATACGTGGCAGTGCCAATAAATGTTGTACACCTACCCCAAAAAGTCAGATGTAAGGAACAAGGTTCTAAGCGATCTAAAAAGAAACACATCAGGACTTAGTTGTGAATTTAACACACATGCTGATGTGTGCAGAGGATGACAGTTTTGTTTAATAAAAAAAGAAAAAGGCTGCCTCAAGGGTCCAAAGTCATTATTTTTTGCTTGAACTGTTTAATACTGAGCATAAGTGGTAGGGAGACCCAGAGACCTGGGCCTGGTATGTGACATGCAGTCAGCCTGTGCAGCACTCAGGCCAGCCTGATGAAGGTCTCTAGGATGCTGTGGTTCCCCGCAGTGTAGCCAAGCTTCAGGTCAGCTGCCCTTCCCACACACAGGTGAAGCAGCATCCCATCACTGCATTAAACCAGTCTGTGATCATGTAGCTTTTGCAGTAAATGGGTCAAGCTACATGAGAACTTGGCCCTGGGTGTCCACGTGCAGCTCTTAGCCTTAGGTCGAGAGAGTAGATCCTTCTAAAGCTATCAGCATGTGGTACAGAAAGCAGATCTTTGGGACAGAGATCCTGTGGTGGGACAGGGTAAGATCAGTGTGTGGTGCTGCCCAGTGCGTAGGCGCAGTGAGATGGTCCCAGCCCCAGTATGTTGACAGTGTAAACAGGCACAGTAGTTAGAGAGGGGATAAAGTCCCAAACAGAGCTAGGTGCATCATCCAGCCCACCAGTGGTCTGTCCCTCTGCTAGTCTGTTCTCATCCTAAGAGACATTCACAAGGATGTATTGAGTTTCATTCAGCTCTGGTTCAACAGGACTTTGTGTGGCTGTTTTAAATCTCAGATCCAAGTGCCCATGGCTCCCCTGTGTCAGCACAGGAGCTCAGCTACTGCCAGCAAAGGGCATCAAATGAAAGCCTAATTGCTCAGAAGTCCAAAGCTCAGCAAGCATGCAAAGTCCATCTTTGCCAGGAGTGGTGTGCGCTGGGAGTGGAGAGGGAGCTGATTTGAGGCTGGTCTGCAGTGGCTTTTTGGTAGTACTCAATACTGCAGAGCAACACACTTTGGAGCTGTGTCCTTGTATTCACTTGCACCCATGTAAATTTTCTGTACCTAGGGCTCTTTCCTCTGGATTCTTCTTAGCATAAGGAGCTTCCAGGGCAGAAACCCTCTGTCCTGTTTCTGCAGGCATTGTCATAGAGAAGAGAGAACCTTTTATAAGGGTGCTTGCCTTTGTGAGCAGCAGTGTCAGCCTCTCTGCTATAATGTACCCAAATGCAGGCAGCAGTACTGCAGCAGTGTGGCAGGTCACAGTCCTGCCTTGCAAGCTACCACACTGCTGCAGGTACTGAAATGAACCCTGCTAAGGAAGAGCCAGCAGCACTGCTGCACCAAAGGGCTTCAGTTCTGCCAGGAAGCCCTGTGCAAGCCATCAGGCTCTCACATGGCACGCTGCATCCTCCCCGTCAGCTTCCTTGTCATGCTGGGCACTGGGTGGGAAAGGCTCCTCTGACAGCAGCGGGTGAAACTGGGGTACGCGGACAGAGCCTGGCTTGGTCCTGTGCAGCAGGAGGCTGCGCTGGGGCAGCGCTCGGCATTGAAAGCCAGGGCATCCCGATTGCCTCTGCTGCTGGTGCTGCAGGCAGGAGGCTGCCTCACAGCAGAGACATCTTTTTGTCATTTTTCCCATCAGCTGTCTGTCACATCTGCCAATCTAATGATGACCAGCTTAGGTTGACCCCGATTCTGAGGCTTATTAACACCCTCTTGCTGTCAGGCTCGGTGACAGATGGTACAGCAGCCCTTGTTTTATTTCACGTAGTGTTCCTGTCCGCCACCCATTACCTCGCCCCAGCTCATATCACAGTTTGCTGGTTTCAGCTCACCTCAGCAGAACAACTCATCACCACAGTGTCTGTGTGAGCTGTGGAGGGACAGGACAAGGCTTTTCTTCATGCCGGCAGCTGTGGGACTTTTGCAGGATGTCCAAGGCAGTCCCTGGCATCATTCTCTGAAAGGAATGGTCCAACCCCACTGTGCATCAGTTCAGTCACTCCAGCTGAAAACTCCACTTAATTCCAGCTGGGTTGGTTTTTTGCTTCTTCAGTGAACTGGTTCACTGAGAGCTAGAGGTGAGCTAGGGAAGCAGAAGGGAACAGATCTATCTGGCAGTCAGTGGTGACCACGCAGCAGGACAGAGGAGGCTTAGGCCAGTCCATCCGCTGAGACTCTTCTCCCTAGAGGTGCTGAGTTCAGTGACATGCCTTGGCTCTGGGTTTCACTGTCATGCACAGCTCCTGCTTGCCCAGCTGCCTTGTGCCAAGTAGCAGAGTGGGACAAGGGACTTGCAGGGGAGGCAAGAAAGGTGTTGGGGCTCCTCCTTCTCACAGCTTGTTGGTGCTGTGGGGATGTCCTGGCCCTACCTGGAGGGGAGGTGGCCTTGGTCCCCCAGTTCCTGTGATTCTCCCCAAGATCCTAGGCCGGGGGCATTATCATGTGAGTTGTTCTCCTTCGGTCTCTCACACCGTTTGTCTCCTCTGCTGGTCGCAGGGCGCCAAGAAGCTCTGTCCCCAGTGTAACACCATCACATCTCCCGGAGACCTTCGGCGCATCTACTTATGAAGGACCCAGTGGGACGGCAGGATGCAGCTACTCGGCTCAGCTCATCACACGAAGGGGGAGAAGAACGACAGCAACAAAAAAAAAAAAAAACCCCACAAAAAAAAACAAACCCATTTTAAAATTTAAAGGAGAAACAAACCAGAGACTGCAGACATGGACTTGAGGATACAGGAGCAGCGGGGAGCCTCGACTCCTAGGTCCCACCTGTTGAGACCTCCTTCAGCATCTGCAGCGGGCAAAACCAAACCCTTTGTTGTGAAGCCCCCCTTTTTTAAAACCAGTATCCACCACCCACCCATTCCCTGGAGCTGGCTTTGAATCGTGGATGGCTCATGAGCCCTCCTTTGGACTGCATTGTTGACCACTCTGCCCCCAGGAGACTGGGGAAGGGACCTTTGACAGAGAGATGTTAAATAACCTGTAACTTGTGTTCTTTGTTCAGTTGGAGTTTTGTTTTGATTTTGTTCTTATTTGTTTTGGTTTGGTTTTTTGGTTTGGCTCTGTTTTGGTTTTTTGTGGTGTTCTAGTGATTAAAAAAAAGATTTAAAGAGAAGGAAAAAAAAACAAAAAAAAGAGAGAGAAAAAACCCCACACCCAGGCAGAAATGAAGCACATGTAATATAGATTATATATGTTTACAATGTTGTGTATAAATGGGATAGACTCAAACATTACATACTAATAAGTTTCCCTTCTTTTTTCCTTTTTTTTTTTT
>VWYK01030618.1:95646-139398 GCA_013399775.1 Semnornis frantzii | reverse complement strand
TTAAAGAAAAAAAAAAAAGAAAATGAGCAGAGAACATTAAACCCATATTTTTCTTGGTTCAGCAAAGTTTTGGCATTAAAGTCATTAGTTTAAAAAAAAGTATATATATACATATATATATTATAAATGGTTTAATGTTCTGTGGTGTATATTTCCTCATTCAGATATGAAGTTAACAGCTTTTAGTAATGGCTGTAGCATTGCCCATAACTTACAGAACTTATGGGGAGTAGAGGAGGTGGATTTTTGTCATTAGTTGTAGCTAATGGGGCTATTTATAATAGAATCATTATCCCCAGAAAGACACGGCTTTTAACTCCCTGCCGGGGGGATCTGGCTCAGCCCCCTTTGCCTTTCCCAGCTGAGGAAGGGCCAAACAGAGCAGAGCTGGAGGGAGACAGCCTGCCAGAGTGCTGCCCCCTCCATGGCCAGCAGTGCCTGCTCATGGGTCTGACCGATCCCTTCTTGCCTCCTCCAGGGCTGTAGCCCCTACCTGGCCCTTCCGTTCTCCCCTGTGGGCAGCGTTTGCTGGCTGAGGATGCCAGAGCTGCTCCCAGTGCCTGCTGCTGGTACCCACAGGGAAGCAGGGGGCAAAGGGAGAG
This sequence comes from Semnornis frantzii, assembly GCA_013399775.1. Taxonomy (NCBI): domain Eukaryota; kingdom Metazoa; phylum Chordata; class Aves; order Piciformes; family Ramphastidae; genus Semnornis; species Semnornis frantzii. The sequence goes on along the minus strand of VWYK01030618.1, from coordinate 138,796 downwards.
ATGCCAGGGGATGGATTGCCTTTCCTGGTGACTTTGGCCAAAGCCAGCGCTGGCTGCAGCAGGCCCTGGTGCTGCCCAGCCAAGATGCCCGAGCTCTGTCTCATGCCATCTTTCCCCAGCTCCCACTCTTCTGGGGCCTGTGTTTTGCAAGAGAGGTTTTGGCACTGGGACAGAAAATCAAGCCAGTCCTGTCTCAGCCCCACAGCCACCCCCAGGGACTGCCCAATGGCTGCAGTGAGCAGAGATGCTTCCAGCTGGAACCAGAGGTTCCAAACAGCCCCAGCTTCTTCATGCAGTCCCTCATGCTTGTCCCTGTCTCCTGTATCCTCAGCCTTAACCAAAGCTTCCATCTGGCCTGGTTATTTGTTGATTTTTCTTTTATTTTCAGGACCCAAGAAACAAATACTGATCCATTTCCCAAGGTGAATGTGTGTGCCTGTGTGCTGACTTCTCCCAGCCCTGCCCCAACCAGTCACAGGATGCCAGCTCCCAGATGACAGAATAGAGGGAGACAGAGAAGCTCATCTTCCCCGCTCCTGTGGGGAGGTGAAGGTCCTGCCAAGCAGATCCCACCTGGCAGCACAACATAGCTGGAGCATTCTAAGACAGTCTGGAAAGGGTGGTGGATGAAGGGTTGGAGGTGGGACCCCAGTGCTGCTGAGGCATTTCAGAGACTGAAGGACTGGGGAGGCAGAATGGATGCTTCGGGGGGTGATGATCCCATCACCACTTCTCTGCCCAGAGTTTGGTCCTGTTGTGCAGAGCACATCTGCTCTCCTCAGCACCTCCCAAGGGATTTCAGAAGAATCCTGCTGCACCCAGAAAAAAAAGCCACCAAACCAGATTAAGTGATCTGTATTTTATAAGCATCTTGGCAAAATATGCCAGTTGTTGAGAGTTTTCCAATTCTCTAAGCTCATAGCACTGTGGTGGCCCTTGAGACCAGACAGCTGCAGCCTCTTCCACTCAGGAGCTCATCCCTGCAGAGCTCTTGGGGTCCAGAGGGAGCCAAGGCACCCTGGGAGGGTCCTGCCTCCCAGGCGAGGCTGCAAGCAGGGGAAGGGGCTGCAGCAATGGGTGTCACCACTGGGTAACCCTCCAGCCAGCAGCATTCAGCCAGGGGAAGAGCAACTACACTGAGCTTGGGTCTGGGTTTGTCAAGGGGGAAGAATTGAGGATGGAGGGATTGGCTGGGCTGTGAGTGCCACCCATCTGAGGCTCAGAGATCGATTCAAAGAGGGTGCAGTGGGTAGGTTTGCGAGGCAGCCAGGAGGAGAGAGAGGGCAGGTCACCCCACCCTCCCGTGGAAATAGGTCCCAGGTGGGAGCCAGGCTTTCTGGCGGGTGTTGTGGACCAGCTGTGAGCTCTGTGTACGTATGTGTAAAACCATATGTAACTAGTCACTGGTTCCTTGTTTTGGGGGTTATTTTTCCTGTTTTGTTTGGTTGTTTAAATTGTAAATCCATCCCCNAAAGAAAAAAAGAAAAAAAAGAACTATTGGAGTTACCTATCTTTGCCCAAAGAATCCCACTTGCACAAAGCGATATTCCGGTGTGTCGATGATTGTGTGTCGGTGTATATTATACAAAGAGGTACTTGTCACTCCCGTTTGTAAACTACATTTGACATTAATTAAACAAGTATAAATCTTCTTGGGCGCTTTCTGTGTTTCCCCTTGCAGGTGAGAGTCAGTGGAGAAGACACTTCCCCAGGCAACCCACAGCCCCTGAATGTGGGTCATGTCCCAAAGGAGAGCCCGAGCCCTATTTAGGGTGCAGGGACAGATGCAGAGACAGATGCAGAGAAGTGCTGGGGTGAGCACTCCTAGGAGGTGTGGCAGGTGTCCACCCCCTTGCAATGATACATTCTGCTTCACTGTGACCGGGGTCCCCCAACTGTAGAGCCGGGAGGGCAGGGCAAAGGGCAAGCCCCAGGGGACGCCCCTGTAATGAAGTCTCGTCGGCTGCATTAGTTGGGGGCAGGAGGCGCCCAGCCCCAACAGATCTATAGGTCCCGCATTAGGGGCCGGCAGCGCAGTGTAGGATTACCCCTGACAACAGAGGCCGGGAAGCTGCCGGGGAGGGGCGGGGAGAGGTTGGGCTCCCCGGGCCCGGCGCCGACGCGTTTGGTTTACAAACATCTTGCAGACGGGTCGATGGAGTACGTTCAAACGTCTTCCCACAGCCGTGTCCGCTGGGGTGGGGGCAGCAGGGATGTCAGGGACCTCTTTACATCTGCGGTGGCAGGGATGGGGAAAGGGGTGGTGGATTGGCCAGGGAGCGGCAGAGGATCGCGGCCCAGAGGGGGCCTGAGGCGATGGCGAGGGGCGGGAACCGTCTCCCGCCCTCGCTCCCTCCACACACACCCCGCAGCAGGCTGCTAATATTTTATTTAAAATATCTTTAGGAAGCGGAGGGCCGTGATGTATCGGATGTATTGAGAAAATGCTAATGCGTAATAGCGTGTGTCAGGGGCCTCGTTCATCACCCCCTGCCGCCTTCTGGGGGATCCATATCTAATTAACAGTAATGAATGAGGGAGCCCACCTAATGACAGCTCGCCAGTTTGTTATGGAAATTAGGCAATCCCATTAGGCAAAACACTTAATTAAACAAACTGCTCCGAGTGGAGGCCGGAGCAGGACGGGCACAGGCCCTTTGGGGGGACCCAGCCTCCCATACATCAGGTGTGGGGCACAAAGGCTGTTGCGGCCCCACAGAGCTGGGCGCCCATGATCAAGCCCAGCAGGGGAAGGCTAGGGGAACCGTGAGGGACCCACCAGGGGAGTTCTGGCTGGCGAGAGGGCAGGGAAGGAGCAGCAGGGTGGATCACAACCCTCTCGTCTCTCCAGCACGTCGATGGGCGCAGAGGCAGCAGAGGCCAAACACAGATTTCCAATCAAACCTGTGTACTTGGCTCCTGCTCTATTGACACTGAAGCAAGAAGGGCTCAAGGTTAATTCCTTATCAATACCCTATTGTCAGGTCATCCATCACCCGGGCAGGGCAGAGGCTGCCCAAGCTTACCCTGCCCCAGTTCTCCCCATAGGTTTGAGAGGGTAACCAAAGGATGCCACCCACATCTCTGCCCACCCCAGCCCTGCTCAGGCAGCCCAGGGGTACTAGGGCAGGCTTGCAGCCATGTGAGATGTGGAGACAAGGGCTCAAGTTCAAAGGGAAGGGACGAGTGATGCCAGGCAGGCAGATCAAACAGCTGCTGGGTGAGCCCATGCCTCCTTTGCCCATGACCCAGGCTGAATGCAGGACATGTGCAAAGAGTGTACAGCAGGCTGTATTGGGTGGTTCAGGCAGTGGCTGTAGCCCCCCTTTATACTATCATGTTTGCTAACTGCCCCCCAGGCCTTCAGGTGTGCTGGCTGTCCTGTCAGCCTTTCCAGAGAGCAGCGCTAAGCAGCTCCCTCCCCAGGGCTGGGAGCTACAGGCAATCCAAGGGAGCCTCACAGTCACACTTTGTGGGACTTCCAGGAGCTGGGCCATGGTCTGTTTGATGGTGCATAGATTTGCTTAAAAAATAGATAGCCCTATCTAGGTGATGGAGAGGGAAGTGGTTCAACCTGGTTTGCAGACACAGGAAAGGCAATAAAGCTGTTCCTGCTGTTAGACTTTCAGTTTTAATGTTCAATTAAAGCTGAGAAACACTTCTAGCACGACTTGCAGGGGCCGGCAGCTGCAGGGCAGGATGCTGTTCTATATTAACTCACAAATGTACTTCTTGCCATTGGAGCTTGTTCCTGTTGGTCTTTTTCCTTACCTTGAGAGGGGACTTTTTGCAGGTGCTCACGAACAGGGCTGAACTACACTGCTGAGGTCTTCAGCATCTGCTCTGCTTGCCTCCTAACCCAGGAATTTCGCCACGCAAGAAAGAGGGACCCTGCTGCCACCTCGTGGAGCACTGCTCTCTCCCAGTCCCGAGCGTCCCACGGTGGGGAAGGCTGTCACAGCTGCCTGCTTCACTCTGATGGAGACTAGCCTCACACCTCCCCCTTCTCTTTCCGGAGAAAAGCACCTGGAAATGATTCTTTACATCTCAGGCTGTCCACACTTTTCCATCAGTGGCAGAGCTCTGCCCATGAGTTCCCAAGAGGTAGGCAGACAGGGCCTCAGCAGACACAGGATTTACTTCCATAACACACACACAAAAAAGAAAAGGCAACAGCAGACTTGTTTTAAAACAACACCATTATTAGGTATGGACACATGATAGTCTCTGCCTGGGGGCTTGGTTTTAATTACTCATGCTGCAAGGTTCTCCCTCCCACACCAAAAGGGGATGAATCATGGCCCTGCTCTATCAGGTGCCCACCACAGCCTCTCCCAGCACCATGGGGCACCCCAGCTGCATGACCACCCTCCAGCCCAGTCACACCACCACTCTGACCACTAACTAAGCAGCTTTTCTTCTTTAAAACCTTCCTGTAACAATCATCACTGCAGCCATCTCCCTCACAGGAAACACTCACAAGTGGATTTTGTTGATGAAGAAAGGTTAATTTGCAGTCTTGCAATATGAACCTACCTGCAAAATGCACAATGGCAACAGCAGACTCCTGAGCATCCTCCTCCTCCACCACTGCTGGAGTTTTGCCCATGCTGCTCCACTGTCTGCACACAAGGGCTGGAGAACAAACTATGAGCTCTTCAGGCAGAGATTGCAGGTGCCACATTTTTCCTTCCAAAGACTGGACATGCAGCATCCTGAGTTCATCTCAGAGATTTACCTGCAACTGTCAAGATATCCCAGCCTTTGGCTTTCAGTGCCCAGGGTGAAGCTCTTTAAGACACAGACTGCCCCAAACCTGATTCAGGGTTTGAGGCTGTCACTTAAAAAAAAAAAAAAAGTAATATTTGGGTCAGTTCTTAGCCATGTGCCTTCAGGCTCCAAGTAATTAACCTTCTGTTTCAAATAACAAGCAACAGAAACAGAGGGCAGAAGGGGGCTGAGCATACATGCTCTACAGGAAAGAAGAGGGCAGTATATCACACAATGCACTTAACACACTGCTCGTAATTGTAATTAAAACTTGCTGGGACACAGTAAACAAAACCCACACAGAAGATCAGTGCTGATGATTTCCTCTATAACCCATTGGCTTGCTCAAGACCCCCTCTGTTCATAGAGATGTGCATACACACATTAACTCTGAATTTCAAGTCAGTTTTGCAGCAGTGGAAACGCCTGCGAGCAGATTCCTGCTCGTGTGGCATAGGGCAGCTCAGATTGGGCATCTCCAGCAGGTAGCAACCACTCCCCATCCAATGCCCTGGAAAGTGAGAAAGTGAAGCAGAGCTGGACTGAGCTGAGGGAGCAGTGATCCTTGGTGGGCAGGATAGTGGATAGAAGGTGGAGCTGAGGTGGGTGAGGCTCTTTACCATCCCATCGCACAGGGACAGAGGGTTTAACTCCTGCTCCCGCCAGCCATGCACCACAACAGCCAAACAGAAGTTCAGCGCCCATGGCAATAAACAGAACAGCAGATTCCCAGCAGCAGCACAACTGTATTAATCCAGAGGTGTATATTATGGAGTGTTTAACTGTTCTGTAAATACTGAACCCAGAGAAACCAGCATGAGGGCAAGTGCTAGTTAAGTAACTCTTATCATCACCTTTGCTCCCTGAGAGTTTTTGCAGTACTACAAACAGACTGGATGCACAGGAGACCCAGCTCAACTCTCCAGGTAGACAGTAAAACAGGTCACAGCCCAGGAGTCATCTCACTGACACCACAAACCAGGGCTTTATTTTTTAGAAAGCTGGGAGCTCTCTGATGGGCTTTCTGGGGATAGTGGACCATGCCTGGACTTCTGTTTCACAGTAGAAGCTGAAACTAGGATCGCATCTACAGAAGACTGGCCCCCAAGCGACAAGGGCTCCTATGCCTACAGACAGCTTTTGCTTTAAAGTAACTGAAGACAGACCAGGCCATGAGTTCTTTTTAAGTTTAATTCTCATCCATGCTATACACTCAGTTCACACTTTAAAACCGTGCCCAACATGGGATTACTCCTTGCTTTAAATAAGCACTGCAACACTGGCCTGCTAAAAACAGTTGGCTAGCCACTGACCACACCTCACCCTGTGCTTCCCCTTCTGTGAGGCACCGGGCTTTTATTTTAAACTTCAAAATTATTTCAGTTCTTCCCAAGAGACCTCCCTCTCTGTGCTTCAATTCAGAACAGCAAGTGCTCTGTAATTGTGGATGACAGCACCCCGAGGGTGGGCAAGACAAGCACAGCAGCCTACAGGCAGCAGACATCTGTAGAAATCCTCATGGTTTTTTATGCTCTTACCTTTTGAGGGCAGCCCCTTGATCAAGAAAGGCCGTATCACAGCCCTCCAGAGCCTGGTCCTGACAGTCTCTGGCAATTTAAAAGTTGGCTAATCCTGCCCATCACATTATTAGCTTGTAATGCTGTGACACAACTAATACGTATTAGCAGACTCTCCTCAGTCTTTATCCCCACTTCTCTGTCACATAAACAACAAAATCCAAATCCAAACATGGCTGAAGTGCAGTGCAATGAGCTGCTTTTTCATTAGGTGGAAGGAATTAATTTCTTCTATTACTAGTGCACACTGCATAGACAGCAAAGACTGATCATCTGAGGAGAATATTATGTAGGAAATGTTGAATTTCATAGTCATTTGTGGGCTGGAAACGATATAAGAAACACCCAGTATAAATCATAGATCCAAAGAAACAGCTTCATTCTTCTCTCCAGTTCCACCTTTCTGTTTCTGAGATCTTTTGGGTTACAGCTGTGCCAGTTTCCCTATATTTCCAGACACACAATACAGGCTTTTCAAAGACACAGACTAACAAATGAGCAATTCTCCAAAAAAGCAAAAGTACTTGGGAGAACACACAAAAAACTGGAAGGAAGAGAAACAAAACTCACAAGACATTTTAAAAGGTTAACTTTAAACTTTTGGTTGAAGAACACAAAAGTTATTACAAACATTTCAGCCCTCACCAAGTATCAGAGCTTTGACTGCTCTGTTTCAGCTGTTCAGTGGGACCAGAGGACAATCTGGTGATAGTGCCTTCCATACACCTTTTCCAGGCCTTACACTTGCTTTCTGGGCCTGATCCCCAGCAAGGACTATAACAAGAGCTGGATGCACCAAAATAAAAGTCCTGCAGAGCTGCTTCTGTTTGCTCACTCCAAGACAGACGAAACAGCAGAGACAAAAGAAACAACAGAGATGAAAGAGCTGTATTGTAAAGTCTGTACAAGGCAACAGACCATGCACATTGGACATCAAAGACAAGGAGACAACATGAAAAGCAGAGAACAATAGGAGACAGGAAGAAACAAATAACACTCTGTGAAATTCTGATCTGTAACACATCAACTTCAACCATGCTAGGATTTCACTTTCAGTACTTTAAATTAATCCAAATCTACTTTCTGCTATAACGTGACTGGCACAAAAGCCAGCCTGGAGGCTTTAAAACTTTTAGATAGTGAGGGGGGAAAAAAAATAAAAAACCACAAAACCAAAACCAACAACAGCTAAGAAGTCATTATTTTCCTCCCTTCAAAGCCACAAAGGCAAAGGGGGTGACATTTCCCATCTGAGTAAAGCAAAGGCAAACACTGGAGGTCATTATACTCCTAACAAGGTGAGGCCCTGACAGAGTCAGACAGGAAAGTCGCACAGAGGTTGCTGTAATAGGTGGGATACGCCCGCATGTGGCTGACATGAGCCGAATCAGAGAAGTCTACAGCTTCCACAGAGACACCAAGCTGCTGCCTGGCATCAGCCATCTGCTTCACTTCGCTGGCCTTGATGATGGCATCGGCTTGGGAATAGAGGTAAAGCTCAGGCCACCACGAGGGTGCTTTCAGCAGGGCATCGTAATGGCTCTCGTGGATGAAGCGGGTCAGTGGGTATAGCAGGATCCGCAGCACAACAGCTGTAGTAGCGAAGGCAAATAAGAGGAAATACTTGAGCAGCACATTCTTGGATACCAAGACAGTTGCCAAGGCACGGAGGCCTCCTTTTAAATTTCTTCTGCCAGGTGCACTATCAAAAATAGTGCCTGCTACTCTGAGGTTCTTGAATGGCTTGTGAGTGTGGAGCGCCTCAACAACATAACGGTACAGCATGGCACCACCGTTGCTAAAAACATGGAAAAGAACCGGTCTGTTTTCAATGCTGTAGTCAAAGAGCAGCTCCAGGAGTCGCCTGGCTGGGGTCTGGAGGGATCTCATGCCAAAGGTCTCAGAGAAGAATATCATACTCCATGGAGCCGTGTAGCGGATGACAGCACACCCCTAATAAAGAGACACACACACACATTTAGACTGTGCAGAAAAGTACAAGGAGTAGGCAAGCATCAGTATAAGGAACATGAAAATTTGGGACAGCTTTCCAACAGAAACCAAAGTGCCAGAAGAAACTCTTTAGTGTCAGTAGCAAGGCACCAATATGAATAGGATGATATAAATCAAAACAGCACATAGTATCAAGGAAAGGTTTCTGCAGTGGCAAAGGTTTGCATTTGGTAATACATGAGATGGTCTCAAATCTTGTGCTAACTGGCACAGCCCCTGGAGACACTGCCCTCCAGGCAGTGAGTCTTCAAGCAGAAGACAAAATCATCTCCCCAAATCACAGACCTTCAGTATAAGTCATTTTGGCAAGAAGGGCCTGCTTTGGTACATATCTGGTTCATGACACTGAAACGAACTAAAAAAAATGAGGAATTTCCTCCTGTTCCTGATCAGTAGTTGTCTGTAGCTGCCTCCAAGACTGACATGATTTTCATAAGCCTTTCTGAAGTGTTCCAGCTGCAAGCACTAGTTCAAAATATTCAGAATACAGTTCTTTTGTTTCAGCCCTTACACAGTTAAGGCCTTACGCTTAGCTGTAGATTGGGAAACAGGGTCTTGAAGAAGTTTCTAAATAAAGCAGATGGAACTACATTTACAACACTTTAGATCTTTTCTATCACCTAAACTCACTGAATTACACATTGACAAGCACAAGGCAAGGGCACCAAGACAGCCATCTTGTCCAAAGCTCCCTAAACAGTGAACAAGGAAGAGGATATCAAGTTCTTAAATCAAAGTCTGTTTTGCCATTGTTGCAGCCACTACCTCATTAAGGAAGTAAGAAAACCTTTCTCATTCCAATGACCTTTCTGGTAAAAAAGTATTTTGAAAGAAGTTGGCATGTTGCCATATAATATGCTCCTTGACTGTTCAGCAACCTCTCTTAATCACAACAGTCAATTAACAACCAATTCTTCACTACAACAAGGCAATTCATGACTCTTGCACCAGATTATACATTAACAATCAACGTCTTAACATATAAACTTTGCACCTATAGCAGAAACAAGGCTCTTGTAAGCTGACCAAAAAAAAACAAACTTAATGTTTCGCCAGGTCCACATACCGCAAGTTGGGGTCATTCCAGTAAAATACACTATTAGGAAAGAAAATATCATAACTTGGGGAACAAACCATCACACAGATCTCTCTAGTTCAAGCTCAAGGAGTTCCTAGTGAGCAAGTACAACTGTCACAGGATTTCTGTATAAAATTAGACAGGATAAAATTAGTTAAAATCACAACGTTTAGATGAATCATCTAAACGAAGGAGGAGAGGCCAAAGGAACAACAGAGACTGATATGTTCTGCCAGTCCTTGGCCCAGCCTTGCCAAGTTTGTGCTGTGGCCTGTTAGCAAGCAGTAAACACATAATCTTTCCTCACGTGTTTAGCTGTTTGGAAAGCTAACAAGTTCATGTAATTTCTGAATAATCTTGCTATTTTAACAGCCTTAAAATACTCCAGTGACTCAAAAATGTTTGTGCAAGGAAATATTTTTGTTTCGGCTACAACCACAAAGATGTCATCAGCAGCTTTTAGATAATGCTGCCTGGGCTCCAAAAGACAAGGAGCTTCCAGTGACAAGAGAACTGGACACTCACTCACAAGGATTCTTCAGACTTAGAGAGGCATTAGAACTATTTTACCTACATGCAGAAAAGAGGTAGTTTCTCACAGAGTTGCATGATGGTGTCAGGAAAATACAAATAAGCTGCTCACCTTCTGACTGTAGATTGCGCTGTATTTGGCCAGGTATTTGTCCTGGCAGCCTGCCCAGCCTAGAAGGATCACCACAGGCTGGCCATCTGTAGGCCCTCTCTCTGAAACAAATCAAAAGACAATTGACCTTCGGTCTGCCAGCTTCACCATTACTTTAAACTGTACTAACATCTCAGGCAACAATAAACACTGCCTCGTCCCGGTACACAGGTGTGCTCAAAACGACAGCAGATTAAATCTCTGCTGCTTCCCGAAGTTCTCCACTGACACAAAGTACAGCAATCGCAATGGGGGACAGAGACACCCTCCTCACACCTCCTAGAACCTGGAGGAGCATGAGCGATTGCTGCCAACTTCCAGCAGGGAAAGGGTGGCATCCTGCCGCCCAGCAACAACCTGACACATGCCACTTCATGGCATGCTCCTCCCGCACTCTGACGGGTCCCCGAGGCTGGGTCACCCCTCCCCGCCTTCAGAAGCCCCGCAAGTCCAGTTCCGCCCTCTCCACCCTCAGGAGTTCCTCAAGTCCCGCTTCCCACTCTCCAGGAGCCCCCCGGTCCAGCTCGTCTCCATCCACCCGGCCATCCCCCTCCTTCCACCCCCAGGGCCTCCCTGAACCGCTCCTTCCCTCACCGTGAGACTCCCCCGGCGCCAGCTCCACCACCGCCTCCAGCCCACGGACCCCCATCGCGGCTCCCTGCCGCCTCACACTCCACCACCGCTTCCGCTCTCCCCACCGGAAGCTCCACCTCCTTTCCCACCCTGCAGCCAATGGTAAAAGCATCCACCACGCCTCCTCCTCCGTCCCCGCCTCCCATTTCCTTAGCAACGCGCCCTTAGCACCTGGCCTAGGCCGGGCGCCCCGCCCACTGGTGGAGAAAACGGGCCCACCCATTGGGCAGGGGCAGAGCAAACGTCCGGCCGCGATTGGCTCTCCCGTGGTGCCAGTTATTTTGCGCAGCATCCGCCCCCTTGGGGAAGGTGAGAGGGAGTGAAGGGCAGAGGCGGGCGCTGCTGGTGGGGCGGTCTTAGGGCCTGGGCGGGGCAGGGTGAGGTGCAGTGTAAGGTGCAGTGTAGCTCCTGGACTGACGGTGGTAGCGGGATAGGATGGGGTGTTGATTCTGAGCTGGGCATTTGGGTTCGGAGGGTAAACATGGGGGATGGAGTCAGGCACTGTGCGAGGAAATTGTAAGGCCTGGGGTGGATTTTGGGGTGTTGGAGAGCACAGGGCATGTGGTCGGACTGGATCGTGCCCAGTAGGGTGGTCGGGCCTGGAGTGGGCGATATCGAGGCTGCAGTGGATTATGCGAAGAGGAGCGGGGACGAGCTTAGTGCTAGGCTTGGGCTTTTGGCCAAGCTTAACAGTGGAGCTGGGAGGCAGGACATGTAAGTGAGAGAGAGACAACTGGGACCGTGGGTCGACAGGGGCTGAGTATAAGGCGTTGGGGTACACAGAGAAAGGTAAATTGTGTGAGGAGGTTTGTGGATGACTTGGAAGTATGCCAGGAGAGGGTGAAACCTGATAAAACGGAAGCTCTGGGTTTTGCTGGGCACAACCTTGATGTTGCAAGATACAAAGGTAATGCCAAATCACCATTGCTTGTCCTTCCATGAGTCCAAGGCTATCAGTTTCTGGCACTTCACATGGCTAAGGCTGACACAGCAGCAGTCTGCCTTTTGATCTCAATCTGATGATTTAGCGAAACTCCGAATGTAAAGAACTGCTGAGTTGCCAGACCCAGTTCCTAAATCACTTGTGTTATTCTTGGCGGAAATAAAACACTGCCCTGACCCAGCCTTGTTTTGATTATTAGATGCAATAGACGGGCAGCAGGCCAGCACTGTGGAGAGCAGAATTTGAAGCCAACAAACAGGAGTTACACGCTGATGCTAGCACTGACAAACAACTCAGGCAAGTCATTTGACTCCCCTGTATCTGTGCGTTCCTGTATGTAAGCTGGTCATGGTAAAAATACTCATGTACATTTTCAGGAAAGCTTGCAGTGTCCGCTTAAAGACTACTATGTCAGCAGATGCTGTATTATAGCAGGCAGGGACAGACACCACTGTATCCTCTGAATCCTCATGTGATCACTGTTTCAGACTCTTTGTTTTGCTTTTTTTTTTTTTTTCATTGATTCATAGGCAAGCCCTTTGTATCACTAAAATCCTCACGTCTAGAAGCTGGTGTTGGTATTTCTGAATAGCAGGGGGTTACTGCAGCTTTACAATAAATATAGGATAGCATTACACCACGAGCATCTTAAACATAAATATGGAAGCATTAATTTAGAATCAATTTTGGGATGTTTCAGACTGTAAAGTTCTGTTAACTAGATCTCTGTTGAGGACAGAGGAGCACTTTATGGGACTGTAAATTTCATGCAAAGAGTCTCTGTGAAATACAGATTCCCCCTACACAGTAGCTGTTCTCTCGATATCAATCATATGTCTTGCAAGTAATGTTTCACAAATATTCTGTAAATCACAGGAAAATGCTCGCAATAATGTGAAATATGACTTTCACTTGACTGTTTCACCAGAGGCCCCTAACAGGCCATTCTCCTGTCAGCACTAACATTTGTTATGGCTAATAACATTTTCAATCACAACTATTTTGGGAAAATGGATTTATTCTAAACCTGCTTCCCCTCAAAGGAGATCCTGAAAATGCCCTGCCAAGGACACAGGCTCCTTACAGTGCATGGACCATTAACTCCCAAATTAAATTTCCTCTCATCTTAATTCTCAAACATTGTTTCTTAGACAGCTTTTTGAAGACTTTGTTTATTTGGTTTCTGGCACTGACGTACATGTTCATCTCTTGGTCATTGTTTTCAATCTGGTTCATGTAATAGCAACAGAACGTTCCTTTTGACCAGGTATCTTGGGGATGTTTTCTAACCGATTTGGAATTTTGGTCCAGATTCTAGGATAAAAGGCTTAAGAACTTTGTAGATAGGAAATTGGTGATTTTGGCAACTTGTATTACATTCAAGAAAACTTCTTATTCTGAAACCCGAAGACTTTATGTAATTTTAACTTTTTTACTCTTAATTCCTACTTTAAATAAAACATAAAATGATGCTTTTTGTAGATGGAGAGTCCAATAACTGTATTAGACAAGGTGTGAATTCCTTTGTTATCCTCAGGCATGCTGATACAGCTTGGTGGAGGACAGTCCACCTGTGTTAATGTACCTGTCTGTGACCTTGTCCCTCTTTCAATGTATGCACACTGATGTTTACCTGTGAGGCTCCTTGATGTTGGTCAGTGTCTTAAAGCCAAACACTCATGTCAGTGGAATTCTCACCCACCTGAATGAGCAGAGAGCTTAATCCTCTGACATTTCATCCCCCCCTTCACATTTTTCAAGATGGAATAGAGGACATCGCACTGCGCCAACAGTGTGCCAGAGTAATTTGGCAAAATAAGGATATCTAAGGATTGCACACACCTGTGTGCAGGGATTGAAAGAAACACAGACAAGGCATCTTTCTGGAGCTTCTGTCTTCTTGCCTATAGTTTTTACCACTTCAGGATTTTTTAGGTTATTTAAAAAAACACGCCAAAGAAACTAGATAGGAGAAAAAAAAAAAAAAAACAGCAAATGTCAATCATGCCAAAGAGTCCCAAAGCACTCTCCTATTGCCAAGGCCAAGCACATCATCCTGGAGTGGATGTGGGCCCAGTGTATCATATGAGCAAGGGCTTGCCGTGCAAACAGACATTTACCACCCCCTTGACCTTGTCACTCCCCATAAATACATACCTATTTGTGCTCTCATTTCACCCTATTTATTCTCTGGCAGGCCAGATATGAGATGCAGTGTTCATATCATGAGGCCAGTGAGAAACCATGACTGGGCTAATGGGTAAAATCAAAATGACTTTATTAACAGTCCAGAGAAGAGAGCTCCTGTGGTGCAGCCACCTGCCATGGAAAATAGTATCAAATCTGCTGCAGATGTATTGTGCAGCTTCAGACATAGTAGAACTCTTCTTTTGCCTCCATTTTCTTATCTATGAAATTACTATAAAGGAAAATTACATTAAATTCATGATTAGTAAGTGCTTTAATATTATTTGCCAGAGATTTTTAATATGATTCTGGTGGTGATTCCTTAATACATACTTTTTCTTATCTGCAAATCCTTTATTTATCTTCTTTCTCACTTTTCTCTTGGCAGAAGAGATCATGACTTCTCTCCAAGAGCAGGAAGCCATCAGGAAGCTCATGATTTCCTTGCAGGAATGGGCTATTGCCCACCAAGTTGCTTGAAGCCACATCCTGAACAACTTCATTGAAAGCAATGATGGCAAGGCAGGAGCAGAGCCAGAGTCCTCCCAGGGCACCAGCTTGTTTCTGTCTCATCTAACAGCATAGCTCAGAATGATGTATCTGTTTCTTTGGACAGCTGCAAGTGGTGTGTGGTAGTGGGATGGAGAGAAGGTGAATGTTCTCTACTGAAATTTTTTTGAAAAGACAAGTTTCTGTATGGAGATATCCATATCCAGCAATGGCTTAAAAAAGCAACTGGCTACCTAAAACAGAACTGAATGGAAAAACATGCAACCTGTCTCTCAGAAACCTGGAATTAATGTTTTATCTCATATTGGGATGAGCATACTGCCTCTGCCTGCCTGTAAGAGGAATGTCCATGCTTTCCTGGAGAGAAAGTAGCCAGTTCGGGCCTTTACATTGTCAAAGGCAGGTTGGAGGACACCACCATGGTCTGTAAATCTCTCTCTAGTCTTGTCAAACAGCTCCATGTAGAGTACATGCCTTAACAAGCCTTTCAAGTCCATCAATATCTTCGTGTCTGCTGTAAATGGGTGAGTATGGAATGTTTTTGTGTGAGAGTTGCAGTAGGGAAGGCAAATAGATGAGCAGATGAAAAAAAATAAGCCCTTGGCTGTCTTTTGGGACAGCTCTACAAGCCTCAGTGAGGCCTCAAAACCAAATCCACTGCCTATGCATGTCTCCGAAGCCACTGGGGAGCTGGCAGGATGTGTGATGAGAGCCTGAGTGCAGAGATGGTGCTTTCTGTGCCCATGGCTCAGTGTCTAAAATGAGAAAATGGGAACTGGTGACTTGCTGGCCGCAAAACACAGTACAGGTGGGCATCTACCTCTGCACTGAGCCTCAGCCTCCATGTGCTCACTGCCCACGCACTAAGCACCCACTGCAGTGAGGCAGGAGATCATGGTTCCCAGGGGCACAGCATAGTGACATAAGAAGATGGGCTTAGAGACAGGTGACAATTCTGGCCTCGTTCCCCATGGCCTTACAGGCACAGATACCTTACTGAATTTCTGGAGATTAGTGGTGTCATGCTTCTGGAAATACTGGGACTGAACCACCTGAAAGAAGAGAACAAAAGAGAGTCTGTAAAGCTGCTGCAGCTCAGCGCTGATGCTAGCAGGAAGTATAAGGAGCTCATTTACTACACTAGGGCGGGTGGCATGTCCATCCCTGCCTTTTGCAAATTCAGGCAAGGATGTTCTCCCTGACCTCTGAACCCCGGTGCTACGTGCTGCATTGAGCTGCTCCCTTCCCTCCACCTGCTGGATGGTAGAACACTGCAGCTTCCCTGGCTGGAAGGAGTTCAGAGTCCTGACTACTGTTGAGCAGTTGCCTTTCAGCCCCCTTCTGAGTTTTTAATGAGCTGACTTTCTTTACAATCATTTCTTTTGATGTGATGTTGCTGTCCTGCTGGCTGCAAGTGCACCAGTTAAACCACAAACCAATTTCCATTTTTACCTGCAGCACTGACCTACTGGAAACTTTCCCAGCCTTCCACTCTCGGGGTGGAAGGCATTTGCAGCTTGTGTCTTTTTAGAAAGAGAACTTGAGCTTTTTTTTTTTTTCCTGGGTTTTTTCGTTTTGGTTTGTTTTGGTTTTCTTTTATTTTCTTTCTTCTGGGCAGTTCAAGTCAAACCTCATTAATTGTTCTGTAGTTCATATGACAATCTGTGGGGTGATACCTGTTTTCCTCCAACAGAGATGAAGCAACAGAATCCTTAGCAGCAGTGTTGGCATCCCAGTGGCAGGCTTTCTGCTTGTGTAAATGTTCACAGAAGTGCCTTCACCACCTACTCCATCCGAGAATTCTGCCAACTGTTTTTCCAGTTGGCAGAGTGGCTTCTGACAAGCACAAAAAACGTTTTTTCCTGGCTTCTGTTCTTCAAGACAGATTTTGAGTGGGCTGTAGTGCTGGGTTTACTCAGGGGTGACAGTGAAACAGATTAGATGGGTGACCCAAACTCATCCAGGCACACAACTTGCTGTCTTTTTCTGTGCACAGGAATGCAATCCCTCATCAAGTTCCTGCTCATTTCCAAGTCCGCAGAGGCACAAGAAGATGTGAAGGTTCTGCTGGACTCCTTGAGCTGCAGGAACCCCAAGTACCAGAACCAAGTCTACAAAGGCCTCATTGCAGCATTACTGCGCAGCTGGCCCTGCAGACACTGAGATCATGCAGGTGAGCAGCAGGCCATGTTGGGGGGACACACTAAAAAGCATTGACACTGAAGGGCAAATCCTTCATGCTCTGGCAGGACCTGCGCTGGTCTCTTTGTTATTGGAGGCTGCACTGTGCTGGGAAAGAGATTTTAGTCCTGTGTGAAGACTGTCTCTGACATTCTGCCATTGTGCCCCCCGTGGTGGGAGAGGCACTGTCTGTCCTAGTGGAGCATGCTGGGCTCAGCTCACCTGGAGTTCCAGCACGAAGGTAGGACCCATCTGATCACCCTGGGTGGTGATTGAGGAGGTTTGGGGAAGCCTCTGGCTGTGGTTACTCGGATGGCTCTTGGCGGGCCGGGCCATGGGCCGTTCATTAGCATGTGATCATTATCATTCATCTAATTTGCATAGTCAGGGCTGCACCATGAAGTGGCTCCCGGTAATGCTGTTCGCAGGTCCCGTGGGGCTGTTGACGTGAAGTGGAGCCCATGTGTACCGCCGGGAAAACGGGGCCAGGCCAGGCAAAGGTGGCGAGGAGAGGGAGGGCTGTGGAGTTACGGTCGCCATGTGCTACGGATCGACAGACGGGGGTCGGGCCTTTTGCGGGGAACAGACCGTGGCATACTCTGGTTTCTCTTCAGATCGTATAAATCTTTCGCCTTTTACTAAAGATTTCCGTGGAGAGGAACAGACACGAGTGATGATTAATTTTTTGAGGCTCCACTTCGGTGGAGCTATCCTTTTCCCAGTCAAAAGCAGAATGAATAATATAACGGCTATTTAAGTTATTAGCACGAGCTAGCGAGATGTGGGCGACAACAGTGGAGGGGACTGAGGGAAGTATCTGAGCGCTTTATAGGCCTGAGAGAGAAGGGCTGTGTTGCAGGGTCACCCGCACTGCTGACCCCCTGCTTTGGCGGTTCTCCACCGCCACTACCCGCGCTGGGGCGGCCACAGCCGGGTGCGGGCTCTGGCAGTTAGCTGCGGACTTGGCCCGGGAGCGGCCAAACCATCACCACAGCGCTGGCCCGGGCGGTCCAGCCCTCCCCCGAGCGGGGGCGCTGGGCTCCTGCCCGAGCCTAGTCGCTAGAGCCCCGGGGCTCAGTGCCGTGCGCGGAGCACGGCCGCCTTCTCCCTTTCCGCCACACTTGGTCCGCGACGACGAACGGGGCACGGGGGCGTAAGATGCTCTTCCTCGGAGCCGATTTCTTGCCATTGCGCAATCTGCCAGCAAGCACGATACAGCCGACGGCTCAACCCAGGCGCGGTGGCGTCTCTCCCCGCCCTCCCCCGCCGCGGCCCGCCCTGTCTTCCTCTGGCGTTATTAGCATGCCCCGCCTCAGCACTGCTGTGGTTAGCATACACCCAGGGTGCTGTGCGGGGCAGCGCCGTGCCGGCCCCGCTGGGCAAAGCCGCCCCGAGATGGAGAGACCGATGGGCTGAAGCCGATCCAAGGTGTCGGTAGCCGCAGTGAGCCTGTGTTAGACCGAGTAGGACAACAACGGTCGGAGGGGGTCGCCGTGTCCTCTGAGGCGGCAGCCGGGGATGGGTACATTGCGCTAGAAAGTGGAATGTATACTCTGGTTTCTCTTCAGATCGTATAAATCTTTCGCCTTTTACTAAAGATTTCCGTGGAGAGGAACAAGTACGAGTGTCGATAAATTTTTTGAGGCTTCACTTCGGTGAAGCTATCTCTTTCGTGGTTGAAAAGTAGAATTTAAAAGGTGTGAGGGGCGTTGGAACGCTATTTTTTAGGGAGTTTAAGGTTACGTGGCTAGTAGGGGTTAATAGCTTAGTAAACGCTGATGCTTGCGCCTAGTGGGCAACATACGGGCACCGCTGAGGTGTTGGTTTATTAACAAAGTGGTGCAAGTTTGGGTGTTAGGCATTCACACGCAAACCTGCCACACATCCCCAAAATTTCCTTTGTATTGCATACAAATTCTTTGTCACCGAATTACCCATTCGGCTTACAGCTTCTTTGCCTTCAATTAAAACAACGGTGTCAACATAATGATAGTGCATGTGCTGAGAATAGTGGTCTTAGATGCAAGGGGGTGTTTCTCAGCTCAGTGGTGTGTGAGTTAGGGTTATAACAATAATGAGCAAAAATTCACTCATTATGAACATAAGTTACACACTTTTATATATTCAGTTTCTTCTGTTGACAAGAAGTTCTTGTTTCTTTAGGTCTTGGTGTCACAGAATCATAGAATGCATTACGTTGGAAAGGACTCGTAAGAGGTCATCTTGTCCAATCCCCCTGCAATGAACAGGGTGTAGCTCTACCTAGCTCAGAGCCCCATCAAGTTTGACTTTGAATGTCTCCAGGGATGATGCCTCGACCACATCTCTGGGCAACCTGTTCCAGTATTTTCTACCTTCATTGTGAAGAACTTCCTCCTTATGTCTAACCTAAATCTACTCTGCTCTATTTTACAACCACTGCTCCTCATCCTATTTATAGTCATTGCTGTCTAAACTGGCCTTCCCCAGTCATCCTGTAGGTCCCTTTCAGATATTGAAATGCTATCAGGTCTCTCTGGAGCTTTCGTTTCTTCAGGCTGAACAACCCCAACTCTTTATTTAAACATTTTTTTTTTTCTCACTGTGAGAGTGACAGGATACTGGAACAGGCTACCCAGGGGGAGTTGTGCAGTCTCCCTCTCTGGAGATATTCAGAACCTGCCTAGACGTGTTCCTGTGTGATCTGGTATAGGTGATCCTGCTCTGGCAGAGGGGTTGGACTGGATGAGCTTTTCAGGTCCCTTCCAGCCCCTGACATTGTATGATTCTATGAACTCTCATAGCTTGTCTTAGCAGAAGTGCTACAGGTGCTCGTTTTTGTAGCCCTTCTCTGGACCCTCTCCAGCGGGTCCAGAGGTGCCTTCGTACAGTCGTTTGTTTTTTGTTTTTTTTTTCACTTTGATGAGAACTTCCAGCACAGGCTAGGCATCATCAATCTGGGGGCTACCCTTCCAAAGCATAGTTGTTAGCAAGGCATGCACGGTTTATTCAAACGAACCAGCTTTACACCATAAAGCCCCTGATCAATGGTTCTCCTTAGAAGAACAATGCAGTATTATTTAACCTTAAACCTAGGCATTTACTCGAAGAGTTTCCCTTGGGAAACAGCGGGAAGAGCGAACCTGCGCAATCGCGGGACCGGAGCCCGGGACAGCAGCGCCTCCCGCACTCCTGGCCCCGTCCGTGCCGCCCCAAGCGACCCGAGCCGACGTTTCATTAGCATGCGACTGTTTTGCATACCCAGGGTGCACCGCGGCTCTCCGTCTACCCTCGTCGAGCTTCCCCACGGGGGCTTGTCCCTGTCCGAGCTCCGAAAGTCCACAGCCTGTGCGTCCGCGGTGGGGACAGCCGGGCTGAGGGCCGTGGGGCCGGGAGCACTGTTGGGGCACGTTTGTCACTCTGACTTATAGGGCTTGCGGCGGGCGGGCGGTGCGCCGGGGGCCGAGATATGATTTATACTCTGGTTTCTCTTCAGATCGTATAAATCTTTCGCCTTTTACTAAAGATTTCCGTGGAGAGGAACAAGTACGAGTGTCGATGAATTTTTTGAGGCTCCACTTCGGTGGAGCTACCCATTCGCTGGTTAAAAATAGAAGCAGTAGATAGGTGGGCGGCTGGTGTTGCCGGGTTCTGCCTCGCTCTCCGGTACGGTAGGCGAGGTCCTGGGCTGACAGCGGTTTCTCTCCTTTCCAGCTATCCAGCTGCTAAAGGCCTTCCTGGCTCACGGGATCCAGCCAGCTCTGCTGAGGGCCACCCAGGAAGAAAGTCTTTAGTTTCTGCAAAGAGACGGCTCAAGGTAAATAAGCCGACCATGGTGTCCGAGCACACAGCAGCCCACGGCCTGCCAGGATACCTGTTTATCCCGAGGTCACTCACCTCTTTCTGCAGGGCTTAGCCATGGCCATGACTTAAAGGGGAGGAGGTGCAGGGGACCCTCACTGGTTGAGGTGAGGACCACTCCGGCAAAAGCTACCCGCAGCACTAACACTGGCGTGCAGGCCTGCAGAGACCTGCTCAGTGAACAACAGTCCCACCCCTAGATGTTTCCTCCCCAGACTCAGCAGAGCGGGCCACAGGGACATGTGGGCATTGCACACACAGGTCCTTGCAGAATACTAGATGTGATATGTAGCTACAGGGTTTCCCTAAGGCCGTGTGCTGAAAAAAATAAACCCTCCTTCGTGCCAACAGTGTAACACCATCGCTCCTCCCTTCTAACAGCTTAGAAGTGTTTCAAAGCATTGTTCTCACGTTCCTTATGCAGACCCAACTGCACTTTGCATGGGAACCCGTGCTGATGTACATTCAGCAGGTACCTACTGCAAAAATCTTTGGGTAAGAAGCTGGAGCAAAATGTACAGGACCATAAAAGGGATTTTAGAGAACTGGCTTCCTTTGGGTAGCAAATGGCTGGGAGGTTCCACCCAGGGAGCATTCACCTCTGACACTGCTCTCTGGTGGAGCACCCCAGCATAGGTAAGGCTCCTGTGCCAGACTGTTCAGAGATGGAATGTGGTCAGAAATGGGGCAGAGTCACTGTCTGCAGGTTAACAGTGCTCACACTCTCGCTGATGCTGATACCGGAGTTACCTATTTATATGTAGATGCAGAATCTCATCTGCTCTGGCCCTGGGTGCTGTCAGTGTCCCTTTTGTGGCAGGGCCTGGAAACAATGCATGTGTCCTGCCCCTGTGCAGGGCTAAAGGGTGCTGTATTGCTAAAGTCCACGGTGTTCTTTGCATAGATGGGAGTCACAGTGACAGCTAAATAGCCTTAACATCAGCCACCCAATGGTGCTTATGACCGACTGTGGAATTAAGGAAATTCTGTCATTTACACTAAAATTCATTCCTTCAGTATGAATTTCCTGCATTGTCCACAAGATAGCACTATCGGAACACCTTTCACACAAAACCAGAAGACAGCCTTTGATGGGTATGGATACATATAGGAGTGTCTTTCAGGGACACAGAACTAATGTTGGTGATGTTTGAATTCTGGAACTTATGGTCACACAAGAAACTTGCTAGACTTGAATACACACCAAGAACCTCCTGCTCATCAAACAATCGGTTCACAGCCAGCCCACATGTTATATAATTGCTGATCCATGCACAACCAAACATTTTTGGTTTGAGACTCTCCCCTCAGTTGGTGCCACTACGGCAGGGTAGGAGCACATAATTTTCCCTTGGAGCTTTAGTCATTGCAGCATATTAGCCAAGGAGTCATCAGAAATGGCTGAAGAGCTGATCCAGCTGAAAATGGTACATGGCCTGATGATTGCTGTGGAGAACCTGGATCATGTGGTGAGACACAGACATGTCAGCATGCCTCTGGAGGTGACCATGATGGTACCTGGCAGTGGGACATAATAGCACAGGCCCTGTTTCCAGAATGGCTCCTTACACTGGGATTTTCCCTAAGCCTAGCAGACAGGCTTATTCACCAAGGAAGCAGTGACACTTCTTTCAGGCAAGAGTTGTGTTTTCCTTACTGGTCTGCCTCTTGCCTGCTACCCACCACATATAGAGTGCTGTGAAGTCAGGGTTGCCCCTCACTTCTGTTCCACCCCTGGACTTCTCAGAGTGAAAGGTGTACCTTTCCTCTGAGCAGACACCAACAGCAGAGCAGAATGAAGCCCCTGACAACTACTGCACTGCACTCACTTGCTCTGAAACACCCTCCCACCTGTTTGAGGTGGGAACTGGCATTGGGGCAGGGCAGGAGGTACATGGAGTGTCTTAAGCACAGAACCAGAAGTTCTTGTCCATAGTCCATTTATGAAGTGCCAGCAGTAGCACCAGCACTGAAGGAGGCAGCTCTGAGACACTGGTGTGTGACACAGGTTAATTGGAGCCACAACCATGCAGCTCTTCTGCACACTCACATCCCTTCTCCCTGTACACCATCTCTGTGTTCTGTTGCACTATTTTGTCAATACATTTTCTTTTGTGGAGGAGTGCATAAAGAAGGCAGCAGCAAAGTTCCAGCACTTCATGGGAAATATGCCTCCCAGACAGTTTGAGCACCCCTTGGACCTCAAGTCTGTTTCACAGGAAGGCAGAGACAATAAGCCAAGCTCCCCTTTGAAGTGCTGACCTTCCATGTCAGTAGGAAAATAATTGCTGATTCAACTCAGAGAGAGCAAAGAGGAATCTTGCACTCCTGCTTCCTTTGTGATAGTGGGAACTTGGTGGTAGAAGTGAGCTAAAGGGCCGTTAAGCCAAGAGGTGACTTTGAGCTCCTCCAAATCAGGTCCCTCCTGATTCTGGATCCTGGTGTAGACAGACAGGTGAGTAAGCAACAACAGGATTGAGGGAGGGAAGGCAGAACAAACAAGGGGCAGCCTTCTGTTTCTTATACCCAGGCCCATCACTACTCACCCTAAAGATGCCACTGGGAAACCGGATAATTCAAGTGCAGTAACATCTTGTGCTTGCCCTCATCCTGTTAAGATCCTAACTCTTTTGCTGCCTTTTCTGGGACAGTCCTGAGACCTGGTACACAAAAGTGGATCCTGTCTAAGCTGAAGAACTGGCTTCCATTATGGCAGACAGCCCCAGAGACATAGTAAACACACAGTCCACAAGTGTACAGATCTGGGGTGCAGTCACTTAAGTTACACCCTCTTCAGAGGGAGAAAGCAGCTCAGGAAGCAGAATAGCATTAGGGTCTAGGAAAAAAAAAAGTAGTAATAGGCCTTCGTAATCTGATGTTTGTGTAGCTGCATCCTGTGTGGCTTGACCCAGAGCTCACAGGGCTGTTTTGTCTCTTCAGAGCCAAACCATTGAGCAAGCTGAAGAAACAAGAAACAGGGCAGCGCCACATGCCTCCCATATCTCCTCCCCAAGGAGAACAGGTTGTGTGTAACCTGGGTCCAGGTGGCCTCACAAGAGTCATGACAGCACCGAGCCAGTGGCCACCCT
Source organism: Semnornis frantzii (assembly GCA_013399775.1). NCBI lineage: Eukaryota > Metazoa > Chordata > Aves > Piciformes > Ramphastidae > Semnornis > Semnornis frantzii. The sequence continues at coordinate 115,293 of VWYK01030618.1, read as the reverse complement.
TGCATTTCTGCCCTCAAATACAGATTTTGATGGGCTACTGAACGCATGTATTGTTTCATAGTAGCAATGGGAAATATAGGCAAGCAAACGTGCAGTAACATGCTGGAGCTATCTACAAGTCCTAAGTGAACTCTAGTGGTACAAAGGAGTCTCACATGCCCACTCCTACTTACCTGATGTCATAAAAGCTGAGCTACTTACTACATGCTCAGTAGGTACCCTCTAAACCAGCTTCCCCCTAGCTAGGAAAGTTCTACCCAGCGGGATCTCAAAATTCAGAGGGAAAATTTGAGTGATTTTAGTGTAAACATTTGAAATGTAAAGACTAAGAAGAAACTTCATCCAAGAAATCAATCTCTCTACAACACCAGTCAGTCTTTGAGCTGCTAGACTTTACCAAAATCAGCACAAAAAGATACTTTAAGATAAAAGATTAAATCCAGGAGCATTTATTTATTTATTAAACTTAAAATACTGTTTTTTGTAGTTACATATAGTCCATTTTCTCACTGGAAGTCAGACTTACAACAGTTTTGCAGTGTTTTAAGTACATCTGTAGAGATTACATGCACATTAGAAAACTGTACACATGGATCTATTTCTATCAGAGATCACCATTGTCACTACCACAGGGCCAGCTGCTAGACACATCTAGCAAATTCTCAGGCCCCTCTCCAAGCCTTGCAGGAGGAGCTTGTTTCTAGCACTCTGCCAAGTACCCCCATACCAGGCCATGAAGAGAAAGACAGGTTGCTTGATTCCCTGCCCTCAGGCACACAGGACCCACAGACAGTCTACCACATGTAAAACAGGAGTTACACAAACCACCAAACATACAAGACATACAGATGACTGCTTGTGAACCAGGTTTTGCTGCATTCACTAACACCTCTGCCAGTTCATCTGCTTGCTGGCTTGCTCTTCCAGCTGCATGGCAACTCCCAGGGCATCCAGTGTTTCTGTAAAAGAAAAGTGACAGGGTAACTTATCACTGAAAACTGAACTCCCCAACCCAGCTGTCTCACTCAGGAGCTCAGCAGGGCCCTGCAAGGGCCACAGAGGGAGGGGAATTGGGCAAGAACTGCTCAGCCAGCCTCAAATCCTGCATGGTCCCATAACGCTCTTCAGCTGTACTTGCTCTTTTCTACTCTATTTCCAAGACTAATTTGCAGTTCAAACTAGGCGCAAGCATCCAAGCCTCCTAGAATGCCAAGTTTCCCTGGCCTATAAGGCAGAGAGGGTAGCAGGACATTTAGTCTTGTTCTCTTGGTGACTAGAGGAATACAGCTACTGGGCTGCATCTGAGATGGGAGGACAACCAGAGCTGCTTAAGGAAAAAGTCACTACTTCAGGTTAACAGTTTCCTCTGATGCCAGAATTTTCAGCCTCATTTGAAAGCCCAAAACTCTCACAGCCCTGTTTGAGACAAAGACCGCTCCAAATAACAGGTGAAGTGACAAAGCCCAAGCTATTGTAATGGTGGCAGAATAGCAGTGACCAATACAGCTTCCCCTCTCCCAACCAGGCAGTCTGTGTCAAGCCCATACATCTGCCTTGCTGTTTCTCCACCATTGCTTGAACCACCTGGTCCAAACAAGGCAGACAGTGGTCAAGGAGCTAGTCAGTCTCCAAACTAAGGCAGAACAGAACAACAGTTGGAGGGATTTTGTTACATGTTAATGCTCCATAGCAAAGCAAAGGCATGCCAAATGCAGATGCTGGTAGTTGTGGCACCTCAGTATATGCCTAGCAGACACTTTTAAGTGGATGGGTGTTAAGGCCTTATATCCATGAAAACAGGAGTCAAAATGGTGGGAATACTCCTACGAATCCCTAGAACATGGCACTAGAATCTATTTTACAAAGTCTGGGTTTTGGCCAAGGCAAAAAAAGGTAAACTATATAACCAACTAGCCAAATAGACTTCAGCTCACCTGTACTTCGTGACTACTGCATCCTGCTGTTTTATATGGCAGTGCAAAGCGAGTGGAAGTTACTAGCCAAAAATCACTTTTGAAAGTGCAGACAATAGGACATTAAATAATTATCTCTATAATCACTGACAAAAGTGATGCTATGCTGTGCAGGACTGAATGCTTAAACACCCACAGGATGCTGGTGTTACTTTCAGATTTTTTTCCAGAGATTAGTAACAGTGCTAGTCAGAGACAAACACTAACATACCTCTGACTTGAAGGAAGTTTTCTGAGCTCTCCTCTACAAAGTACTTCGCTCTGCTCACAAAGGTCTTGAGGTCATAGTCTGGTTTCTCTGCAGTTCTCAAGAGGTACTCCAGTTCAGTAGCCATTCTCTATATTTACAAGGAAAATAGCGATAAGAAATTGAATCTCAATAAATTGAATTAGTTTCTTCAGATCTGGCATGCAGAGCTGAGATTCTACAGACTAGTACCAGTCAATGTTCATTAGCAGCAAGCAGAGGTTGCTTGCTAGTTGGAGGAAAAGGTGGCTGGTTGGCCACAAGCACTTAAATGCCGCCCCAGATTAATGCAGGAAACCACAACGAGGAAGAGGGAACACTACTGACAGCATCTCACAGTACAGCCCACAGCTGACAGCAACAGCTGGCTCAGACAAGACAAGGTCCTATCATTGTGTAGCAGGGAGCCTGGCATGGGCTTACCTCTAATGCCGGTCTCAGTTCTCTAAGCTGTTCTACAGCCTTGTCCTCACATTCAGCAATTTGAGTCATAGCCTCGCCCACGTTGAACATGTGAGGAGAGGTACTTTCCTCCTCATCCTTGGAGAGCTGCAAGAAACAGCCCAAGTAAGAACAGCAGGTCATTCCCAGCTTTGAGAGGTGTTCAGCCTACTGCACACACATACATTGCCTTGGAAACCTGAGCCTTCTCCACTGGTCTCATTTTCTTCAGTCTCCATCTGATTCTGTGCTTCACTAACTCCATTATGAGGGCTAAGCTCCTTCACTCTGCAATAAGATGATTTGTTACTCAAACCATTGCTCCAGCAGTTTCAGGACTACAGAATCAGAAAAAAAAGTTACTGCAATCAGTCAGCACTCGGCAAGAAACATTCAGCTGCACTTCAAAGGTTGCATATGAATCACCCTCAGAACAAGCCCACGTGAGCAAAACACCCAGAGCCCTGTGGGAAGGAAAGCCCAGAGATGTTTGTTGCCATGCCCTGTCTAGGACCTCTGCTGAAAAGACATGCAAGCACACCATGCTAACTGCCAGCAAAACCATCCACAGAAGCCATCTTCTATGTAAGCTTAGCCTGTCGTAACAAAGTAAGAATTTGGTATGGAAATAAAAGGAATAAAGTTCACATTTCCTTAGAGAGCCACTGTGCCAAAAAGTGTCTGTAGTAAGGATGAAAGTCATGGCTGCTGACATGGCACCAGAAGTAGATGCCAGCTGTCAGACACCAGATGGGTATTTTGTTCCAGTTACTAGTGTCAGCTTCACAGTGAGTTACTGCCCATCATCCATCTCCCTTCATATAACTTGAACTTGCCTTGTACACTGGCTAAGAATCCAGAAGTCCCAGCTCAAGACTAGAATGTTACTGAAGCACACTAAGTGAGAAGTTGCATTTTGTCCTGTACTTTCAGGAGAGCAAGACTCACTATCCATCAGAAGAAAAAGGCAACTTAAATCCAGAAACAAATATGGGAGTATGTCAGTGTTCCTGAATGCTGATGACAATCACCACACTTCCTTTCAGAGTGGAATGCTTTCCAGGAAGGAGCCAAACTGTCCTTTATGAACTAAATGAAGGAGAGCTACCGAACTGTAAGCATTCAAGTGTCATCTTGTTAACATATGACAACAATTAGTAGTCTTTTTACTGGCCACCTCACCAAAAAGTGTAGGGCACATACTACATAGACCAAGAGGCACTCATTGCTCTGTCACAGGGGTCCAAGTACCAGCAACACCCCTCCCCAGGGAAACCTGGGGCTCAGTCCCTGCAAAATCTGCTTTGGCCTGCAGGTAGCCAAAGTCAGCCATGGGACATTCAAAACGCTCCCACCATCTGCTTAAGAGCACATGAGTTCTCCAGGCCCTTCAGATGTCACCCAAAGTCTCCAAGGTGCCTTACCCTACTAGCTCATAACAAAGTCCAAGACCACCAGGTGTTTTGTGCAATCTGTATGGCCATGCCAGGGACACATTCTTAGCACACCCTCACAAATGGGACCCAAAGTCCTACAAAAAGTAATGGGCATGGCGGTTACCATTCAGGATAGGGTAAACTGAACAAAACCCAAGGCAGTCTGAAGTCTAGCATGACAGATTCCTCCTCTGAGGGAGAGGCATTAGTCATGGTCTCACAATCTCTATTTTGCCTTACAAGGAGAACACACAGGTTAGTTTCATAAAACAGCTCCAAGGTAATTTGTTCCTAACAAACAACTTCCAGTTGCAAATACAAGCAATAACAAGAAGAAAACTTGAAACTCCCAAAATATAAGAATAAAACTAGCCAAATATCTTCTGCAACAAGAGTAGAACTCCCATATCAGAAAGGCCATTACCTGTCAGCATATCTCAGTGTGTTTAAGGTGTACTCGCATGAACTCATCCCTGGAGAAATCATTGCAATCTGCAAACAGAAGACTGACCTCAGTGACTCCAACAGTTGTCTTTTGCTCATGTTAGTAGCCCCACAGATCTCTCTAGAGAGCTGGGACATAGTTAGGGCAAAGGGTCAGAGTTCAGACATTGTCAAGTCCATTTTCTTTCACAGCTTCCAGGATATGCCAATGGCCCCATATCCAGTTCTCCATTGGTTTTGTGTACCCCCACTGCTCTGTGAAGGAAGCGAAGCCCTTTGCAAGCACACTAGGCTCTGCAGTAGACACACTGCTTGAAAGTTTTCTGCAGCCTTGCTTCAACTGAGGCTGAGCACAGCTCACCAGTTTTTGACACCAGTCACCAAGGCTGAGTGGAGGAGAAAAGCTACAAGACTTCTTTTGCAAGGTACTGACACTGACTTCAAACTCCCCTCACTCTAGAAGAGCATGCAGCTGTTTGGTCAAGTTGTAAAGCCCATAAGCAGTGCTTGTGTTTGTGCCATGCACACACTCACCATACAGGTCCTTGAGTTTGTTCCTATGAAAGAGTCTCTTAGCACCTGGGTCAGCTTGCTCTCCCGGAAAGGAGTATGAGATTTGTTCTGCCCCAAAGCTCGGATACACTCCTAAGAAGAGACAGGTCTTGTGAGTGCAGTACCTGCATTTCCTCTCAAGCAGCTCTGCAAGCTGTCAACCACCAATTGCTGGTAAACCCAACAGGCTGGAGAATCCAAGTGCTTCATAGCCTTTTAAATATACTCCAAGTATGTTGGCTGGTATAGCAGTCATATGCCAAAAAAGACAACTTGAATGAAGCTTGAAATGGCTGTTCCAGTGTCTGGCCTGAGGAGACCATGCTATTTTCCTGGAAACATTATAAATTGAAGTGTACACCATTTCTCCTGGTTGTTAACACACTAAACCAGGATCTTCTTGTTCTTATCCCTTGCATTGGAAAGAAACCCCAGAGTTGAACAAAATGCATGTGCAGATTTGGCACTGTTTGCTCCTTGAGCTATTGCTCACCTTCAAAGACAGCAAGCTCTTATTGATTTCTGCAGCTTCCATGCGTGTCTGCCAATCAGCACTACACGTGTCCACACCCCTTTCGTTTCCTGCCAGATCCACCAAGGAAAATTTGCCAATCAGTTTCCCTCTTTGGCGTACTAGGATTTGGAAGCAGGCGTGTGACCGTGAAGAGCTGGCATTTGCAAAGGTCTGCCCAGATGTCCTGCAGCAGAGATGCAAACAAGTATTAGAACTGCATCACAGAAGACAATAGGTCCTGACAGCATTAGACAAAACATGCAGCTATGCAGTTACGTTGTTTAACTTCCCAGGCCTTATCCCACACATTAATACTTTAAGTTTGCATGAATTATTATGGAATTACCTCTGGTAAGAGCACAAAAGAACAGCTATGAGAAATATGAACCTGCATCCCAGTTGTAGATACTTAAAAGTGACTTAAGCTGCCTGTCTCAACTCATCCACCCTGCATTGCAGTCCTTGACTGCTAGTACCTTACACTGGAAGCTGGAAGACATTTTCAAGCACACTATCTCCCTGCCTCAGAGCAGGCCACGTGTTATTCTCCTAATGCATTTGCCATTATACAGTAATCTCAGCCAAGCTCTCCAGTGAACAGCATTAGCTGTGCCCAGCGCATTATAATCCGGCTAAATCCCCATTTCCAGCCAAGATGGCTTGGCACACACCTCTGCTGTAGACTTGCACCTGCCCCATCACTGTAAGATACAGACTGGAGTCCTAGAATTACTAAAAACCCCCACATGACCTTCACTGGCATTTATTCCCCGAGAATATTGTCATATTTGTGGTCCTGTTTGTACCCCTGCTGCTAAGAGACAGGAAAGGAGGCTGTCCTGGAGTGAGGCAGGAGTCTGAAACATTGAACAGTTCTTGCATGAATCATCAGCCAAAAAGCAGCATGCACAGGAGTGCTGAATAAGCTTTCAGGATGTGCATATCTGCACTTGCAATGTAATACAGAAGCCAAGAAGTTCTTATTTGCCTTGTCATGTTTCCATAGCAGTTGCAACTTAAAACAGACAAGAATCAGGAATACAGATTTTTAGTTCCTGATTAAAAGGATACCAGTGTGATGGCAGAGTTGCCCTGACCACAACATTCCTGCCAACATGAGCCAAGTCTGTGGCTGCCCCTTTGACATCTGTTCCCAGGGCAGGGCAGGGATGTTAAACAACATCCCTGAAGGACATGCAGCATTTTTATTGCCATTGCAGTAGCCCATCTGGCTACTAGCCAAAGCATTTTCATAGCTCTAGTTTGATGCCACCTGCTCTTCCTTGAGTGCATAAGTCCACAGGGCTTGTTCTAGAGATTACCAGTTTACAGGAGCACACAGCAAGACTGCTCAATTTAGCTGTGGCACCAGGGCAGCCATCTCATTCTAGCAGTGTTCTTGGAGTTACGTGAGGGTAGCCCCTGCCCATGGCAGAGAGGTTGATTATCTCTGAGGTCCCTCTCCCAGCCAAAGCCATTCTATGATGTATGAGCCATGGACTCGGACCTTCTCTATAGAAGCAGGCTAAATCCATTTCTTTATAGACCTTTATTCTGTAACCACTTTGTACTCATGCAGAGGTCCTTCTCAACGCCTGCCTATTACTGGGAATAACATAGATCCACAGATTGCTGTGGATTGGAAAAGACCCTCAAAGGTCACCTTGTCCCTCTCTCCTGCAGTCAGCAGAGACACCTCTAACTATAGCAGGCTGCTTCTGTTTTAGTACCTGTAGCTGGTGCTTTGACACTTGTTCTTTTATAGAAATGGAGATACAACAGAATGACAACTTATTGGTTTTAAGGCACCAAACCTGCAGGCGCTGCCAATCTCAAGCATTCTGATGACATCCTCAGCACAGTTGACTTGTCTCTCGTGGAGGCCAACAACCTGGACCTGCTGCTTGCCATCCTCCAGGACTCGAAGCTTTGCCTTCTTATTCAAGAGGTCAAACACCTATAGTCAAGCAATAAGATTGAAGCAAAATGTGGACAAAGTCTCCTGGTAAATATTTTGTGCTGTTTTTATAGACAGCGCCTTTACCATAGCCTTCCAGCTGACAAAGACTTCAGGTCAAGATTTAAGAAGTCTTACCTTTCCATTGTAAATTTCAAAGAAAGTCACATAGATTTCCATGTTCTGATATCTGTACCTGGGCTGGTTTAGGAGGAGGAAGACATCTTGTGCTAGTGAGGAAAGGACAAAGTTCAGTTAATGAGCTTAAAGCATGTTCTAGCTGCCACCTGATATACTTTCAAACACTGTGCAGCCACAGGCAGCGTCTAGCAGCTGAATGACAATCATCCTAAACAAATGCTAGTGAAACCAGTAGCACTATGCTACCACCTGGAGAACAGCTTCAGCTGCATCCTCCTCCAGGGATTGAAAACACAGGGAGATAAAGAAGTGTCAGTTGCTAATGTCACCTGCAGACAGCCATCCTTGCTGATGAGAGGAAATACTGGGATCCACTAGTGTTTTGGACAGGCCCAGGAAAAGTTATTGTTTGTGCTTCAAGCACTTGTGGAAAGCCTAGAAAACGGGCATCCCAGAGCACCTGTTTTGCTGCTGTTTGGGGACAATATACCAGATCAGTTAACCCTTTGGCTGGATCCAGAGCAGCTTGTCACAATTAGACATTAATCTTAGAACTGAAAAAGCAAAGACTTCTTTCCCTCAGGGCCAGTCATAACTAAATTCAGAGATTAGCAGACAGTTGCTCATTTCAACTGCTTGCTACACAGAGCAGTTTATAAAAAGAAAGGTAGTGGAGGTCAGGGTTTATGGCATATCAGAAAACACATCAAGGATATGTTTTCTGAAATCATTTTGTATGTGCTAGGGTTTTTTTTGCATCTAACACAGTAAGACATAAAAACAGTCATGTGCTTTCTGTATAACAAGCCTGATATCAGAAACAGGTAGAGTTGTTGCATTCAAGACAGGTTATTTCCAGACACTATCTTTGGTCTGAGGCAACAGCAAGGCGGAAGAAATCAAAATTAAATGATTCAGCCCAGCAAGTGCCAAAATCACAAAATATGTCATCTCTTTGCCTCAGAAGCAAATAGAACTTTTGGTGAGTTGTATGGATCTAGAAACTTATAGGCTGGATGGAAAAATATTTTGTGAAACTGATAAAAAGTTTTAAAAAACCCATACCTCCTGCAACAACCACCCCTAATTATTAATGAAAACAAGTACTTCATGCATCTTTTACTGGAAACACTTCAAGTGACTGTAAAAAACTAGATCTTGCATGAAGAAAAGCAAGCAGTAATTTGATTTTTGTATCTAAGAAAGAATCCACTTACATGCAAAAGCATATATGCCCTTTGACACGTTCTGTGTCTTCCCAGAGAAGTCTCCACCCATAGTCTGTGGAGAGAAAAGGCCAAGTGTGGTACAAGCAAGTCAGGCTACCTGATTTTAGTCCCAAGAACATATTAGGAAGTTACCATATGCAGATGCTCAAATATCATTGACACGATTAGAACACAGTGCAGTTCAGGACAAAATTAGTTTGCTACTTCCCTGACAGTTCAAAAAGAGGAGCTGGACTATACAAAGCAACAGCTGAATGCCTGTAAGGCTCTGCAATACAGAGTCAAAGTGGTTGTTCCTTCAAGATGGAATGTGTGGCCTTGGCAGTGCAACCAAACAGCCTCTGGTCAGAAGTCACAATGCCTCACTTTGTAGGACGTAGGTTCAGTAACAGATACCAGAACACATCAAGCTTCCAGAGCAGACAATACCTTTAACTCCTTTGACTAAGGTACCTTTCATGCCAACAAAAATTTCAGTTGGTGTAACCTTTCTAGTGACTTGCTCTACCACTGTTATATGAAACAGTCAATTATTTAAAATATAGCTCAATCCCATGGCATGTTCTCTATCAGTATACTAGAGTTTAATATGCAGCGTTCCAGTCTCAAGGTACAGCTATTGTCTTTGCACTAATTCTGCACCCTAGAATCAGGAAGGGAAAGAAACTTTCTTCCCTGTTATTTTAGTGTCTCACAGCTCAGATGAGCAGGTTTGTCTGCCCATTCCAGTGCAGTGGAGGCAGACTATGTCCAAACTTCTGTAAGCTTCCACATTTCCTTCTGTATTACTAGAAAAGATCTACATGCACTAATGATAGCCTAAAACCTGCCTCTAACATTGGAATGACAGCAAGTGTCTAATTACTCAAATTGGCAGGCTAGCCTAGTGCAGTACAGTTCACTATGGTTTGAGGTAAAGGCAGAAGACAGATCAAGAGAGCAGATCTGACTCCACTATCATGCTGTGAGGGAAGTCTCCCACTTTCCTTCTCTAGAGCTTTCAGAAGAAAGTTAAAAAGGTGCTGAAAATGAAGAGTACAGCACAATCTTCAGGTCTCTTGAAACTGCAACTCAGACTGAAAGGAGTGGTTAGAAAGTGAACAGACTAATTTGCCCACCTCATAAACAACACCATTTTACTTTAAAGTTTATATGCAACAAGAAGCTTATATAATCCAAAAGTCTTTGAAACACCTCCAAGCTCAAAATGCAGCACAGACAAGAGCTTTTGTCAGTCTCTGCCCCACTTTGCAGGCTGGAGTTAAGCAGCAGCCTGGAGTTAAGCAGCAGCCATTTGAGGCAAGAAATAACCACGACATGTCAAGGCACCATAAGAACACCAGCTATGGGGGGATTTTAGTGCAATTTTCCTTACAACCTGAAAGGAAATGGACCAATACATAAAAGTACAGGAAAAAAGAAACCACAAACAACTGATAGTATTAGCTTTAAGACAAGAAAACCAAGATCCAAACTCCTTATACAATCCTACTTCTTAAGAACTTTAAAGGGCCTTTAAAATACATTAGACAGAGCTAGAAAGTTTGAGACCTTAGAGAAAGACTTACATGTGTCTTGCCACTGCCTGTCTGGCCATATGCAAAGCATGTTGCCTTCCCACCCTCGAAGATGGTCTCTACAAGAGGTCTAGCAGTGAACCTGGATATTCAATTCAGAAGGTAAGAAACAGTTAGGGCAAGTATTTCACTACCTACTCCATCAGTTTTCTTAAAGAAAAGCAAATGAAGGCAAATCCGTAGGAAATAATAAAAATAAACTTTTCAGTCCTTTAATTTCCTCCGAAGAGACTTTCAGTGTATTTTAGGTAGCAGATCCTTTAAGTCAGGATGCCATCTAGTCATAACTCTACACTTTTATCTTGCAAGACACTCCCAATGAGATGAAAGCATTACCTGTACACCATTTCATTAGAAGAAGTTTCATCAAATGCAAAGTCAAATCTAAATGTTTGGGTTTCAAGGTATTTTGTTAGATCCACTTTCTGCTTTGGCTCGTGCACCAGCAGGACACACTTGCTCTGAACAGTAATCACATCACATTCGTTTTTCAAACGTTCTGTTGACAAAAAAAAGGCCCTCAGTTTTAACAAGAATTAGCAATGTCACACTGCTCCAAGCCAGAGCTGATTTGTTGGTACACTCACCTTGTTTATTGAGAGGGCGCTTCCTCACACAGACACTGATCCTGTGCTGTTCTATCTAAAAGAAAAGAAAACAAGTAATAATTATTTCTGTAATATTAAGTAGGTGTAATTGTGAAAGATCTGAAACATCTGCTTTTCCATATGCTGAGCAGCAATGCCTCTGCTACTGATCAGACCTACTCATGCAGGGATGCAAGTCTTAAAGCCTACTCAGTATAGAATACTACAAAAATTGACCTTCATGTAGCTTGCTTCAACATATGCTTGGAGACCAGTGCCAAGTGGCGCCCTCAGGGGTCAGTGCTGGGACCAGTGCTGTTTGTCAGTGACATGGACAGAGGAATCAGTGCACCCTCAGCAAGTTTGCAGATGACACCAAGCTGTGTGGCACAGTCGACTTGCTAGAGGGCAGGGATCCATCCAGAGGGACCTGGACAGGCTGGAGAGGTGGGCCCAGGCCAACCTCATGAAATTCAACAAGGCCAANGGAGCCCCCAGCACAAGAAGGACATGGAACTGTTGGAGTGGGTCCAGGAGGAGGCCACGAAGATGCTCAGAGGGCTGCAGCAGCTCTGCTATGAGGACAGGTTACAAGAGTTGGGGCTCTGCAGCCTGGAGAAGGCTTCAAGGGGACCGTATAGTAGCCTTCCAGTATCTGAAGTGGGCCTACAGGAAGGCTGAGGAGGGACTATTTACAAGGTCTTGTAATGACAGGACAAAGGGCAATGGGTTTAAACTGGCAGAGGGGAGATTTAGACTGGATGTTAGGAGGAAGTTCTTTACAGTGAAGGTGGTGAGACACTGGCACAGGTTGCCCAGGGAGGTTGTGGCTGCTCCCTCCCTGGAGGTGTTCAAGGCCAGGTTGGATGAGGCCTTGAGTGACCTGTTCTAGTGGGAGGTGTCCCTGCTCATGGCAGGGGGTTGGAACTGGATGATCCTTGAGGTCCCTTCCAACCTTACCATTCTGTGATATCATGGAAATGCTGCTATGCTATAGCAAGTACCCCAAATATTCTGTATCAGAATTAGTAACAAGTTTAGCCCTTAACCAGCTTTCTAGAAAAATCTGTTATCAATACAGCATCTATGGTCAAATTCAGATAAATAAATTATTTTGGTTTACCCTTGAGGTAATTTTTGACCTGCGTTTCCAAGGTGTAGTGACGCACCAATTTGCTTGTAGGCCAAGATCTTCAGTAGGGAATAAAGACATGTCTAGAAACTGTGGGTAGTAGCCTCAATATTTACTTACTGGGTCAATCATAGATACTGGATGGCAGTCTAAAGTTGCTTTGAATTCCTTGATCATCTGTGCAAACTCCCAATTTGGACAGTTGCTGTCAAATTCCTGCATAGAAAAACGATGCATGTTAAGATAATGAACCTGCTACAGGAAAAATACACAGCACACATTAAGCAACCAGCTGTACACAACTAAAGATATTTCACAAGATTCAGAACTTCAAAACTAGAATCAGCCCATCCTTAGGTACAACTCTGTAAGAACAAAATCTGTCAGAGACATGTTTTGGTTTCAGCTACTGTGATACACTAGTGAGAAGAAATTCTGTAGGAGAGTGTATTGTAGAATACTCCACCTGTGCACGTTTTGCCCTGGTTTCATTATTTTGAGCTCTCTTTTCTTCTCTCTTGCTTTTCCTTTTCTCCATTGCTGTCACAATGCTAGGTCTTCTCTGAACTAGATAATAAAAACATTTCTTTGGATTAAATCATCATACTAGGCTTGAAGCACAATACACATTTCAGCTTTTCCACATTGCTGACAGATCAACTTGTACAGAAATGGTCGTTAGTTTTGCAGCACTTCCAAAAACATCTCTACCTACCACAGTTACTGCCAAAGAAGTCATGCTACCACTTTAAAGTAAAGCCAGCATTTCTGAGGAAACACTGCTGTAACAGGATTACACATTTGTAATTAAAAACACTCAAGTTATTCAGTCTTACTGCCAAAGCCACCTTTTCAAAGCTTTAGCCTCAGACCATACAAGGAGCAGTGATGCACTGCTGACCGGTGAGTCCTTATCTACTGCTTCCTGGTACCTGGGCTCACTGAAGGGTTTGTTTTAGCAGCAGGCAGATTATCCTCTGTATTTCCATTTCCATTTGTCAGTGAGGCTTGTGGCATAGAGTTCATCTTGCTGCTAGCCCTGGTTCGGGCAGCTGCAGAAAGAAAGCAGAATAAAACAAATAATTAGATCCTAAAGATCAATAATAATTCTGTAACTGGTAAAGCCTCACAGACCACAAGCATTCCTCAACTCTGATTTTCTGGATCAGGAGCAAAAACTAGCTAAAACCTGAGGTAAGTGTGCAAACAATTTTTTAAAAGATTTTTTTAATCATTTGCCAATCACCAACTTTTATCTAAAGCTACAAAAATCAAGGCCACACTGATTAGAGAAGAATTTAGTATCAAGCCTCTTATTTCCATGTCTCTCTAGACCTTAATACACAAGACTATTCAGCTACTCACAAGGCAGGTCCAGAAAAGGCAAATAGCTAATTTAATAACTCAAGTAGGCTCAAGTTCTTGCTTTACTCAAGTACAGGTAGAATCACTCTCAATGTAGTTACTGAGCAAGTTGGTAGCAGTACTGAGGCATTTGTCTTCCCTCTCTAGCTCTGTGAATACCACACCATGTTGTTAAACAGATCACAGCCAGGCACCCCCCCCGCTTTCCAGCTAATAACACACATCCTTAATCAACAACATTGCTTCCAGAGTCCTTTGAGAATCCCTGCAGACAAACTCAGGATACTGACCTAGTGGCAGACCTCTAGGTCTGTCTTGTTTTATAGAAGTAGATGGTGCTCATCCCCCTGGGATTTGCAGTTTATCTAATTAAATGCAGACAAAGCAATTTGCTTTATAGTAGGAATTCAGTGAGTTTTCTCCACTCACCAGGAAGCATTGAACTCTTTCTGACTCGTGTAGAACTGCAGGAATTCACCTCCATCTCCTCTTCCTGCAGGGTGAGCTGAGATCCTGCATTTATAGCAGACATCCTGGAATAGCCACGAGCAGCTTTGGAAACAGGAATTCGAGGTCAACATCATGCCTTAGACACTCAGCCATTTGTAAGTAATCAAACCCTCACAAAGTGCAGAACAGTGGGGAGTAAGGTGTGGTTAAAAGGACCATTTCCAGATCTCTGGTGCATTAGCAAAGTGCAGGACAAGGCAACACATACGGGTGAAAAGTGATCATGAAATAAACAATCATAGAAAGCCAATTTGTTCCAGATTTGCAGCTGCAGTGACTTTTTCAGATACCACTAAGGAATCACTGATATGGCAGTTTCAGAACATCAATACCTAGGAAGGAGCAAGTTACAAGTCATGAAGCTGGAAAATACCCTGAAGCTTCACACTTGCAGGGCTGTGAGAATGAGCTGTGTTATGGTGACAGCAGTACTGCTATCTGGAGCTGGCCATGCACATCCACCATAACACCCACACAGCATGTGCAGGGTACCAAGGAGTGGGAGGTTGGTAACACTAAGTCAGATAGACTAAATCACAACGGAAAATCTCTGGGAAAGGTCCTTTTGCAAGCAATATCCATTGGCACATTCCAAGGTATTTCTTTTACTGTGATCACATGAATGAAGAGATCAGAACATACAGCTCCATAGATTTGTAAAGAAAGCAAATAGCACAAAAAAAAAATAGAAGCATGATAAGCAAGCTAGAACTACTTTCACTTCTAGCAATCACAGGAACACATTCAGAATTAAGCACTAAAATTTCAAAGCCCCCAGATCTGTTTCAGACTGTGGGCTAATTTCAATTCTGGATCAAATTTAGACCCATACCCATGAAATTCAGTCCTCCTATTTGTTAACTCTTTACCTGAAATCACCTGCTTAGGTGCAGAGACATTAGTTGGCGCTGCTGCAACTTCCAAGAACAGAAAGCATCAGTTGGATTATATTATATATTTTATTATGTGTGCTTTAGTCACCCATGCTCAGATCTAACCTCATCACAAACTCAGAAGTACTTTTCCTGAATACACTCCTGGACAAACACACCAGTTGGAGGATTTGCTGCATCTTAAGATGTTTGACTCAAATGGCTCTTGTACATGAAGCTATTCAGCATCCTCCAAAATTCTCATTAACTCAGAAGACTGATGGAATATGCGTTTCTTAATTCATTCTGAAAGCACTGCTTCTCTCACTGCTCTGGATAAGATGGAGACAGACATCTCCTGATCTTCTTTAATTTGTTTAGTCTAAGAACCAAACCCTGAAGCCACTGTTAGCTTTCTAATTAGCACAGTGCAGAGTTTGCCACAGGACAGATACTGACACTCATGGGGTTTAGCTAGTTACAAACCAAGATGACAGTATTCAAGGAATAGTGCAAACGCTGTTTTTCCTCATTTTCTAAACAAATCTTCAGGGACAAGACCATGGCAGTAGGAAAGGCAACAGATATTTCAGATTTGCAGTTAGGTTCTTCAGGGAAGCTGTGACCTCTGTGGGGTCATTTTTCCATCAACCAGTGACTGGATTAGCACATCTTTGTTTTTCCAGCCAGCAATCCACCTCCGTTAATTGACCTGCCTAGAGACAGTCACAACTTTGTCATATCATAAATTCTGTACACCAAGTAAATGGAGTTCTTTGAAATGGAAGAAGATCAGGATGCTCTGGTACAGGACAATTATTGACATGTTAAGCTTCTTGGACTACTCCTGCCTCTGATAGAAGGGGATTTGTCTTCTGGTACTAGCTTCTCTTTCTTGGATAATATACAAGAGACAGATAAGCCCAAATGTTTTGTTTAGAGAATGAGCGTTAGCTAACTTTCATAAAATCATTAAATTAGCAACCATTCAACCTCAGAATCACACAAGCATATTGCCAACAGACCTCCAATACTGCCACTTTCCATTTGAAAAGCTTAAAAAAAAAATCAATTAAAGAGATAAAATGTAGAAAACATTGGAGTTTTCTAACTGCTGACACTTCAGTAAAAGCAACTCCTTAGCAATCCCACACTCTGACATCTCTATCTTCCCTACTGACATACAATCGCTGAGCTATGGGACACCAGCTGGCACTGTGGCTGCCTGGTATCAAATGCCTCCAAGGACAAAGCTCTAGTTATTGTCTAGGGGGACTGTTTGAACAGGAGACAACCATTTGTCACAGCTATTTCTTTCTCACCCTTCCCACTCATTTTGACACTTTTAACCTTACCAACTGCCACTTAACCTTTTGTTGCTTGTCGCATTCACAAAACTCCACACACAATTTTTTAAAACTTGCTGCAATAGTAACAGCTTTGTGACATTTAGAGCTGTATCAAGCAAAAACTACAGCAACGCTGCAAAAAAGGGCAACAAACCAGCAGACTGTTATCGAAGTGTCCGCACTCAGAAGTACAAACTGCTGATATGAAATGGTATGCTTTTTATTAACATTGCCCAAATGAGCAGCCTTATGATGCACTAAAGCAGAGTATTATTGCTACAGTGAAAGACCACCACTGTTTCACAGAGAGATAGCAGGGGGGAAAAAGGAATAATTCTCTCACCTTGCCTTGGAGCAGGAATTTTTGAAAGGGTTGTTCTACGCTTGTGTTTCTGAAAAGCAATGAATGTAAGCAATCAGCATTAGCGGCAAACAGCTATCCTTGCACTTCCAGATAACATTGATATCACAAAAACTTCTGAACAAAGTCTAATGGAGGCAGAAGAGATCAGTTAGAGACTTCTGACTCTATAAGACTGAGACCCATGCTGTTGACACCTCAGTACTTCATGGAGAGATTAGATCCCCGTAAAGCACTTACCTGTACAGTTACATTCCCTTGCAAAGGTAGGTTCTCTTTCACATCCGCAGTAGGTAGTTCCTCTAACAACTCAGGATTTATTGCTATCACTTCAGCAAAGTCAACCTACAGGAGCAAAGGCAGGATTTTATGGAGTGGAATACTGCTGCTATCACTTACATTTTTTTTAACCCTCAATTTCAGTACAGACAAACAAACCTGAACATCTGCCAAACATTAAGTTCTAATTACCTGGAAGGGCAAGACAGCAGATCATCTTGTATTTGAGTAGTCTCAAGCATACAAATATGCTGGAAGAAACACGCTACTTAAACCATTTACCTTCACCTGCCAAACACCACACAGCTCTGCAGGTGCCACAGAGCATTTCTGAAGAGATGGGCAAAGCACATTTGGAATCAACTACTTTAATCTCTCACTGCTAATCTTAGTAAATCTCAACTGCTCTGTGACTTCTGTGCTAGGAGAGCATTAAGTGTTTACTGTGTGATTGCACCTACTGAAATAAACTTCAAAGAGCTGCTTAGACTTTGTGACACAGAGGATTCAGCATTTAATCCACAAGTGAATTCACCTGCATTTTCACTTGCTGCTGCAAGCAATTTCACCTAGCACCAGCTGCTGCCTCCGTTCTGACCCTCCACTGAGGTCATAATCCTGCTTTCACCACATTCTGTGGCACTCTGGCACAGGTAGCTGTAGAGCAGGGGGAGTAACAGGGGCAGGAAGCCAAGTGCAGGCTCCAGCACAAGACAGCAACTCCTCCGTTCAGTCGTTCAACCCTAACCCAGCAGAAGAGGTTGAAAGCACATGTACACAAAAACTCCAGTATCACAGCAGCTTCCACTGGAATTCACCTAACAACACAACACAAGCACCACTCCAGGAAGTTTTTAAGTCTTCCATTAACTTTTTAGTTACCTAAATAAGAGTCCATAAAAGCAGTAAAACATTGAGATACCACGTTCTAATGTAAGAGAAATAATCTACATGATTTATGTGGAATCGGTAGGCATCTAATGAGTGAGTTAGCTCAGAGACACGTGTGGGCAGTATCATACATAAGTGTATGTATGGGTATACACAAAAGCATATAATAAAACAGCTGGATTTTGAATATAAAGATTTAACATCATAACACATACACGCAATTTAAATGGCAATTATCTCTGTATCTGCATTTTTGCACATTTGCATGCAGTATGCACACAGACAATACGAGATCCAGATTCAGAGAAGATCCAGCTCCAGAGTACACCTTTCAATGACAGTTTTAAGGTTTTAAATAAACCTTGGAGTATAGATGTGTCTCCAGAGAAACCAACAGGACAAGCACGTTTGCTCAGTTACCAAAGGAGATTTTGACAAGTGTCAAGATTTGAGCCAAATCAGCCTGAAATGTCCCAGAGTATTCTCCCCTCCCCCACCTCTTACAACAGCGTTGAGATCGAAGTCGTCAAACTCGGCTCCCTTAACATGACACCTTATTAGCGGCACAGTAAGCCTTAAGGAAAGCCTGAATGTCATTATTAAAGACGTGAAAAGCCACCAGATGGCCCCTAGAGCTACAAAAATTTGGGAGCATCCAAAATCAACAGCCAAGAGTGCAAGAGGACAAACCTCCCCTTGCTCATTCTGAAAGGTTAAGAGCCTTACTTTGGCACTGTTTTGCTGCAACTTTCCCATCTTACCTTTACGTACTTATTTCATCGCTTTAATTGTGCAAAAAGTTAAACACGGAAACGCATCCTGCTGCGGCAGGATGGAGCGAGCGTTAATAATCTAGGAGGGCTGGCTGCGGCCCGTCTTGAACATGCCAGGCTACCGCAGGCTCCTGTTCAATGCGGTTCAGCTAGCGGCAGCCAATGCTCCTTCGCTGTGCTCCGAGGGAGCACCGGGACGGCCCGGGGTGGGGGCGGCAGGCTCTCCGGGACTTACCTCCTTGCCCTTGACGGCGTTTTCCTCGGACCACTCCACGCACACACAGGCCCGCTCCATGCTCACAGTCATCACAATCGCCTTGTGGATCAAGCCTGAAAAAGACCAACGTCAAGCCTCGGCCGCCCCACCCGCGGGCGTTGTCCTGTGCCCGCAGTGAGGCTTTGCAGCGGGAGGCAGCCGAGACCCCCCGCCCCGCCCCTCACCGTTGCTCCGCTGGATATTAATGGAGAGGCCAGGACAGATGCGGCGGCAGAGGTTGGCATCCATCGTACCTGCAGAGAACAGCAGCAGCCAGCCCAAGCACACCCCGGCAGCGAAACACCAACTCCCCCAACCGCCGCCGATTTAAACCGCGCGCGCCGGCGTGCCGCGGGGCCTGCCGGGAAACGGGGGGGACTACACTTCCCAGCATGCCCTGCGCCGCCTACAGCTCCCGCCATGCCACTGCACCCTCCGGGAAACATTGGCGAGGTCTGCGCCCAGCATGCCTTGAGACGTCCCTCGGCGCGATTGCGTAGTCCGCCCCACGGCCTGGGAGCGGCAGGGACGAGCAATCTTCCTCCCGCGGGGCGGCGTAGGACCCAGCTGCTGTCAGTCATAGAACGGTAAGGTTGGAAGGGACCTCAAGGATCATCTAGTTCCAACCCCCTGCCATAGGCAAGGACACCTCCCACTAGAACAGGTCACTCAAGGCCTCGTTCACCCTGGCCTTGGGCACCTGCCACAACCTCCCTGGGCAACCTGTGCCAGTGTCTCACCATTCTCACTGTAAAGAACTT